>VWYK01129247.1:0-22608 GCA_013399775.1 Semnornis frantzii | reverse complement strand
TGGTGTTTTAATTTTGTGGGCTCCTCCTCTCTTTTTTATGGTGATGCTAATTGCATTGGTAAAAGCAGCTAACCAGTTCTAGAATATTCCCTCTAGCCCAGTCTAACTTAGACGCTGTAGGTGGACAAGCTTCATTGTCTGAACACCACCACCAACTGGGAAATTTAAACATCCATCACCTTCACTAATAATGTTGTGATTCTGCTGTCGAGTGTAGAGAAACAAAAATCCCTCCAAGGAAAAGCTTGTGACCATTTTGTATGGCTTGTCTGGAAACAAACCCTCCTGTAAATCTTATGTTTTAGTAAAATATTTTTTTGTTATTCTACTTTGGCCTTTGTACAGTCTCTTTTTGCTGTGTTCTCATTTCTCTGATGTGACAATCCTAGCTTCAAGAGGAACAAAGGTGGCACTTTGTCTTCACCACTCTGACAGATTAAACATCAGGAGGTGGAATTAGCAAGTTTTTAGTTTTTAATTCTGTGCTGCTTTCTTTCTTTGTGTTACGTGGGTGACCTTACCCTGGCCAATTTGATATGAAATTGTGTTTGGAGTGGCTTTTAGACACCAGTCTCTGCTGTAACCATTGTCACCAGCATTTTAGCAGTTATAGCTGTGCATTCCCATGGAACTACTCAGAACCAGGAGGAGGCTGAGAGCACTGATGATGGGGACCTGCACAATTCCTCTTTGCTGCTCCTTGTTAGCTCTTAGGCTGCACACTTCTCTCTCTCCTTTAATCCTTGCCCTCTATGAACACAAACCACCAGTGTGTAGAAGCAGTTAAAACCAGCTTGTGTACCATCTGATGTTTGCTTAACCACTTACTACAGCTTCATGCCACTGGTTTTCTCTACAAGTCTTAGTAAGCTACTTGCTTGAGCAACTGCTTTGCTTTAATAGCAACAAAGCTGCTTTAGTGGAGGGAAGTGATGAAAAACTTCCTTCTCATCCTTTTTTTTTTTTTTTTGTGTCTGCATCTTGTCTGGGAGTCCAGCATCTTTCCTGAGAACCCATCTTTTTGCTTCCTTTTAATTTTTTAATCCCTCTTCTTTTATTCCTCTTCCCTCAAAAACAGAGAGAGGAGAGGGGAAAAAAAGGCTCAAAAAGCTTTTGGTGAAGCAAAGCTGAAGTGTGTGGGCTTGTAGTGGCTGCAGTAGGGAGTGTTTAGTCAGGCAGCTCAGGAGTGGTGATTCTGTGGTCTGTTGGTTTTCTCCCTCTTTTACTTCAGTGTCATCTGAAATGTCTCTAGACTGTGGTGTATTTATTGTGCTCTAATGTAAGATGAAGAATATCTATTAAAACTACATTTTCCAACAGACAGTGCTCTCAGTGCTCAGTAACTGCTCTTGTCCCTCCAAGTACTCTTTGTGACACAATTCCAAGCTTGGGTCAGAAGTCAGCTTTTTCACCAGAGTGAGCTATGGAAGAATCACATCATGGGAGGGGTGGGAAGGGACCACTGGAGATCATTCAGCCCAACACCCCTGCTAGAGCAGAGTCACCCAGGGCAGGGCACACAGGAACACAACCAGAAGGGTCTTGAAAGTTTCCAGAGGAGGAAACTCCACAACCTCTCCGGCAGCCTGCTCCAGGGCTCAGCACCCTCACAGTGACACAGTTTTCCCTCATGTTCCTTTGCCCCCTCCTCTGCTCCAGTTTGCCCCCAGTGCCCCTTGTCCTGTCCTTGGACATCCCTGAGCAGAGCCTGGCTCCAGCCCTGCACATCTTTAGCACAGCAATGAGGGCAGCCCTCATGCTCCTCTCCCAGCCCCCGCTCCCTCAGCCTGTGCTCACAGGAGATGTTCCATGGCCTGCAGCAGCTTTGGGGCTCTGTGCTGGACTCTTTCAAGCAGTTCTCTAAGGTCCTTCTCAAACCCAGAATTGGACACAACATTCCAGATGTGGCCTCAGCAGGGCAAAGCAGAGGGGCAGGAGAACCTCTCTAGACCTACTCACCACAGCCCTTCTAATCCAGCCCAGGATGTTCTTGGCCACAAGGGTACACTGCTGGCTCGTGAACACCCTTTTGGCCACGAAGACCCCCAGGTCCCTTTCCCCTGTGCTGCTCTCCAGCACCTGAGTCCCCAACCTGTACTGGTCCATGGAGTTGTTCTTTCCCAGCTGCCAGGCTGTACCCTTGGCCTTGTTGGATTTCATCCAATTCCTCTCCACCCATCTCTCCAGCCTGTCCAGGCCTGGCCGAATGGCAGCACAGCCTGAGGGGTGTCAGCCACTGCTCCCAGTTTGGTGCCATCAGCAGAGTGGCTGGCAGTGCCCTCTGTACCCTCAGCCAGGGTATTGATGAATGTATTGAATAGTCCTGGTCCCAGGTCTGACCCCTGAGGCACTCCACAGGCCTGCAGCTGGAGCCTGCCCCACTGACCACAACTCTGCCTTCTCTCCTTCAAGCAGTCCACATCCACCTCACTGCTGCTTGTCCAGACAGCACTGCCTCAGTGTAGCTGCCAGGGTGCTGTGGGAGATGCTGTCAGATGCTTTCCTGAGATCAAGATAAACCACATCCACTGCTCTACCATCATTTACCCACCTGGTGATGTCCTCAGCAAAGGCTATTAGGTTGGTCAAATGTGACTGCCCCTTGGTAAATCCACAATGACTGCTCCTGGTGACTCATCCTTGATATGCCTGGAGACGGTGTCAAGAAGTTGCTCCATCACCTTCCCAGGGCTGGAGGTGAGACTGACAGTTCTGTAGTGACCTGGGTCCTGGTGCTTGCCCTTTCTGAAGAGTGCAGTGACATTTGTCACTCCTGTTCTCTGTGACTTAACCCATGATGAAGAGTGGCCTAGCAATGATCTCCAGTAACTCACTCGGCACCCCTGGGTGTGTCCCATCAGGACAATCTGTCCAGGTTGCACTCAGGGCTTCTTAACTAACCCTGCCTTCTCGTGGGTGAGGCTGTGTCTGGGTACAGCTGCCACAAATCCTGTGAGCATGGGCAGCTTCTGGGGCAGGCAACTGAGGAGGGTGAGCTGCGTGGTAGAGCCTGGATTCACTGAGGACTTGCCCACCTCAGAAAGCTTTACCTTCACTACACATCCAGCCTGTCTCTAGGCCAAGGACAGGTGGCACCCTCAGAGGACAGTCGGACCCACCTTAGCATCCCTTTGAAAGTAACTTTCTCTTCTAAGGGTGTTCAGGGCCAGGCTGGATGAGGCCTTAATCAACCAGGTCTAGCAGGAGATGTCCCTGCCCATGGCAGGGGGATTGGCACCAAATGATCTTTAAGGTCCTTTCCAACTCAACCCATTGTATGACTGTTTTCTTGGTGGTTTTTTTTTGTTTGTTTGTTTGTGGGGGGTGGGGTGTTGGTTTTTTTTTTTTTTGGTTGTTGCTTTTTTCCCCTGTGTCTAAATGTGCCTGTTTAAGTACAAGAGTTTCCTACTTATGTGCACGTTGGACAATTTCCAGCCCAATCCAACTGATAGATGGATTAAGCTCTGGCAAACTGTTGCATTATGAACATAGCACAAGATGAGTCACTCCACATCTGCTGTGATGGATCTAGCAGCAGGTAGGGCAGCTTCTTCTGTCGCAGTATGCAGGAAGGTTTCAAAGCCTTAAGTGCATTAGAAGAGGGGCATCAAGCAGTGTAACTGCCTCATCTGGGTGGTGGATTTGTAAGCTCCCCATACCATTTATAATAAGGAGTAGGGGTGAGCAAGGAGACCAATTCTCAATTTGTTTGCAGGGCAGAAAGCTAAGGGTAAACCTGCTCTGATTTCAAGGGTGGTGGTGGAAGCTGGCAGCTGAACACCACCCACTGCATTAGGAAAGGGGATTACACCCCGAGGTGACTCACCTGTTGCTAGAGAGGTGTCACTGTTGATCACCCAGCCACTGACTACTCAAGGAGTCAGAAACCCATAGAATGGGTTGGGTTGGAAGGGACCTTCAAGATCATCTGGTTCCAGCCCCCCATGTGGGCAGGGACACCTCCTGCTAACCCAGGTTGCTCAAGGCCTGGCCTTGAACACCTCCAGTGAGGCAAGAGCCCACTGGGAGGCACAGTGGCTGTGGTTTGTGTGTAGCACACCCTGTGAAGCTTCCCAGACTAGGACATGGATGCAAGGGGTGGCATGGACCAGGAATCTTTATTGGCTTTTGTTTATAAAGTAGAAATGATCTCATAGGAGGAAACTCATCTCTGTATGGAGTCCTTGTGTCTCACACTCTGCTGCAGGCTAAGCTCTTGCCTTCAGAGTTACTGTGAAGAAGGAATTTTGGTTCTGCTCCCAAAAGGTAGCCAAGCTGAGAAGTCCATGACTGCTGTAGACAGGCTTGCAAGGCCACCCAGACGTGGAGAAGAGCTCCTGCATGAGTTCTGGGAGGTGCCTGCTGCAGCAGTTGAGCTTGTTAGCCCAAATGCCTGCTCTGCCTTCAGAGGTGCTGTTGTGGTTCTGCCATCAGCTGCTCATTATGATGGGCAGGTAGCACTGAGGGCATAGGATGAGCACTGAGACATTTCTGGAGGAGTGTCCATGGACTTATGCCCAATGGACTGTTGTTAAAGAGGGCTAGAAGACACAGCAAGATGATTCCAGTGGCATTTTTCTTCAGTTGCTGTGGCTGTTTGCCTGCCTTACTCAAAGCCAGGTTGTGCCAGAGGTGTACCCAGGGAAGCAGGCAGGAAGGAAATGTTTGCTGCCCACCCATCAGAACTGGTGGTTTGGAAACCAGGGCTGCCGGTGGGAGCTGCTGGAAGCTCAGTGTGGGCTACCAGGAAAAGAGCAACTGGCCCCAGAGCTCACGCAGAGGCCCCTTCCATGCACACAATAACATCATCATCCACAGGACTAATTCAGATTTTATTCTAGTAGTTCTCAAATATAAAAAGTCAAAATTCTTACATCAATCTTGGAAGAAAATCCATGCAAGCAGCTCCAAATGTTTACAGCTTCATCTGCCCTCCCACACCCCTCATCCCCCTCCCTTCCCACTTCACAACCCATGTTGGTGATTAAAACCCAGTGTTTGCCTCGGGCTTCTTCACAGCACACTGAGAGCACTGCTAGGCTAAGTCAGGGGTGCAGTAAGCACCAAAAGGGTTGCTTAGAGTTTTGTTTTTTTCCACTTTGCCTCTCTGCAACCCCTCACTGTTTCTCGTGGTGTCTCAAAGCACTTCCTTCAGGCTCCACTTGATTTTCAACTTCCAGGCTGTTTCTGTTTGCTACCACCAGCATCGAGCTCATGAGCAACTCACACAGCCAGGAAAAAGCAGTGCTGCATTGTGAGACATTGTGAGAACTGACAACTGAGCACCTGCCCCTTCCCTTTATTTGCTGGACAACTAATTCTCAATGGAGTTTATGGCATGAGGAAGAAAAAAAAAACAAACTAAACACAAATGTGCTCTGTATGGAAGAGGCGTGGCCCAGCTGAAGAGAGATGCATGTCAAAAACACAAACCAATAAAATGCTTCCACTGTTAGGTAAAAACCCCAACTTGAAGCATTCCTTTGGCTCAGCTGAACAGAGATGCAGGTGAAACACAAACAGAAGCCAACAAGCTTCCCTTTAGCACTCCTGAGCCACTCTGCCACCACTTGCTCAGGACAGAAGCCACTCTGCATTTGTTCCCTGTAGCATACCTGAAGTGCTTTCCATTTACCCTTTGAAAGGGAGTAGAAATCAAACCAAGGTGATCTCTGGAGATCCCTTCCAAGCCCTAACACTCTGTGATCCTGAAGGCTGCATAGAGACTGAAGAGGTTTTTATAACACAAATGCTGGTTAAAAAAAGAAAAAATTAAAATACTAAAATAAGAAGACCCTGGCACCACTGAACAGCTCAAATGTGTGTGACCAGCAGAAAAATAACCCCAATATTTATAGGCAATCAACTCTGAGCTTGTTAGCAACAGCAATACTGTACAGTTTTTACATTGTTATCAAATACATCATTCAGGAGTTACAAAAGATCATGCAGGACACTAAATCTCATACAAGCTTGGGTTGGTTTCATTCCAAGAATCTGAAACGGAGATAGAGGCATTGAAAGTAGTTGTGTTTTTAATGAGAACTCAAAACTTGTTCTCAAAACTCTGGATTCTTGGTTTAGCCTTCACAGGTTCTAGATAATCTTGTTTACAAGCAAGCCTGCAGGTGTTTGCTCAATTACAGTGTTCAAAAAGGGAGCTCAAGGACTGACTCTTAAAGGCAGCTTTAGAGCCAGAGCCACCCTGACATGCTCTGGGCATGACTTTAACCAACAGACATTTTGCAATGTGCCAAACTCCACCTTCTTCTGTTTCACCTGGCAAAAATAAAAGTGCTTTTGGTAGCCCAGAGGTAAAGAAGTGAGCTGAGCAAGTGCTGCCTGTGGCAGGGGGGCTGAAACTGGATGAGCATTAAGGTCCCTTCTGACCCAAACCATTTTAGGATGTCTCCAACTGGCTCATGAAGCAAGCCCACACTTGTGTGCACCAGTGCAATGCCAACAGTTCAGCCTCCCAGCTCAGCACCGAAGGAATGGAGAAGCTATTGGCAACAGTTCTACCTTCAGGTGCACCTGAGCAGGGAGTTGTGTTCTTTCCACTCAGGGAAGTGACCTGGAATGGGAGGTAGAGGGATGGGTAACAGCATCCTGCCCAGCATTCCAGAAGGCCTCAGCTTTGTGGCTCATGCCTCGTGTCAGTAGCATTTCTGCCTCTTCCAAAAGCTCAGCCCCTCTGTCTCCCTGCTTCACTGCATTTCCCTATGGCACAGGATTGGCTTTCCTAAGGAGTTTAACTTGTGGCAACATCTTTTGTTTGTTTGGTTGGTTTTTATCCTCCTAAAAAAGTGTAACAGCACAAAAAAATTCATAGCAGCATTTTACACAATTTGTGTTAAAAAAGTAGAAGTTAACCATTTGTGTCTTGAGTAACAAAAGGTTTAAATTACATTTCTCTTCCATTTTACACCCACTATTTACTAGCTGGACTATTTACAAAAGGGTTAAGTGTTGTGTAAGGGGATGAGCTTCACCCAGGACTGATGGCAGACAGGAGGTAATGGCCTACCTCAACCTCTGCTTTGGCTGGCTAGAGAGGAGGTACAGCTGGGGGTAGATCCTAGACACAATCATTGGAGCTGGATTGTGTTCCGGGAGAAGAAACCGCAGACACGGAGAGCGACCCCATGGTAAAAACAGTTAAGACCAACACTGGGTTTAGTTTTTATCTTTTTGGCTGAAAAAGAGGAGAAAAGAATTGAGAGCAAAGACATTGGAACAGGTTGAGACTGGAGATGAGGAGGAAATTCTCTCCAGTGAGGGTGGGGAGACGTTGGCACAGGTTGCCCAGGGACGCTCTGGATGTCCCCTCCCTGGAGATGTCAAAGGATGAGGCCCTGAGCAACCTGGGCTGGTGGGAGGTGTCCCTGCCCATGGTGGGGGGCTGGAACTGGATGAGCGTTAAGGTCCCTTCCAAACCAACCCATTCCAAGCTGTCAGCTGTACTTCATGAATTCCAGCTAAGCTTTACTCAGGCAGGGTTTGATTCCAGAATGAAATGAAATAATTTTAAAAGCAAATTAAAATGGGGGAAAAAAACCCTAACATCCAATCAGTAAAAACTGTTTAAGGATTAACTTAAACCCAGGGCTTTCAGCACACCTTCGGAGTAGGACAAAGGAAAATTTTTTCTCTGCTAAGGTTAAGTACCAACCCAGCTGTCTGCAAGCCCAAGAGGTACCACTGGTAGAGCTCCTGCTGGCCAAGACACCTGAACATATGCTTGTAGTAGTCGCCTCTCTCATCTCCTGCAGCTGCTTCTTGGGCAAGTCCTGCTTCCCTCTAACCAGTCCTAAATCACAGCAGCCTGCAGGAAGACTCCACACAGGGTGCTTCTCACTGAAGAGGAGGTGGTTTGGAAACTAAACACTGATCAAAAGGAAAAAAAACCAGAATGGGGGAAGTGAGATCTCCAGTGCTGTTCATGGAGGTCTTCTGACAGCTCTGCTGAAGCAAAATGGCAGTGGAAAGTTTTGGTAGCTGCAAGACAAAGTTGTTCTTGCTCCAGTAATAGATGGAGAAGAGGAGGCTGAGAGGAGACCTCATTGCTCTCCACAACTCCCTGGGAGGAGGCTGCAGTGAGGTGGGGGTTGGGCTCTGCTCCCTAGTCTCAGGTGATAGGAGAGGAAATGTCCTGAAATTGTGCCTGGGGAGGGTTAGGTTGGAGGTGAGGAAAAATTTCTTTGCTGCAAGAGTGGTCAGGAACTGGTACAGACTGCCCAGAGAGGAGGTGGAGTCTCCATAGAATCACAGAACCTCCCTGGAGGTGTTCCAGAAAGGTGTGGCCATGGCACTTGGGTTTAGTGGCCATGGTGGTGCTGGGTTGGATGATCTTACAGGGCTTCTCCAACCCAACCAAGCCCATGAGTCTGTGACATGAAGAGTGCATAGGACAAGGCAACCTTTCAGGGAAGTGAGGCCAGCAGTGCTCAGTGTGGGAAACCTTTGCTCTGCTGGGCTGAAGCTGGTTTAGTGCTTTACTGTAGCCACACTTCTGCATCTCTGCCTCCAACAACAGCCACACAGCCCCAAAGGCAGCAGCTGCAGACCCCAAATCAAAGCTCAGGCTAAAACCAGTTGCTTAAACTCCTCTTCTAAGCAAGGACTCCTGCCTAAACCTGCCAAGCCCTCAAGAAGCTGAACACCACTGAGATGCAGATTTTATTTTAGCAGATATGGAAATTTAGAGACTCAAGTTTCCCTTTATTAAAAAAAAAATAAAAGGCCTATTAAGGCATCTTAATGGAAAACCCCAAATCCATCTCTGGCTTTGGTTTGCTGCAAGACTATTTTACATGGGGGAAAAAGGAACAAACAAAGCCCATGGACACTGTGACACACTGACAGCTCTCAGGTGGAAGTGACACTGGTACAGGTGCCTGGGTATGAGCACAGCTGTTTCCCCTCCTGATGGCAGCCAGCCAGCCAGAGGCAAATCCAAACGTTTATCTCACAGTGGAGGGCAGCCCAGAAGTCTGTGCAGAAGTGACATACAAGGAGTTATTGTCTGGCAGAGGAGGAACCACAGAGTTCCCATTCGTGGGGGAACAGCCCAGTTTCAGTTTTTCCAAGTACTCTGCGTGAACAGGCTTGTGGCACTGCAGGACCTTGATGGCATCTTCTACTTTGAACCATTCTCTTTTCCTTCCTGAAGGAGGACAACCCACAGAGAAAAACAGAGTTAGACATCTCAAATGGCAGCAGGCCTTGCTATCTGCTCATTCCCTTTGCCTCCTGTCTTTCACTTCAGGAGTTCAAAAGACAGGGTGATAAGACCTGGAAAGAAGTGATGGGTGTGAAGGTGTCCCCTGCCCAAGGCAGGAGGCTGGAGATAGATGATCTCTGAGGTCCTCTCCAACTCAAACCATCCCAGGAATGGCTGAGATTCACCAAGCTCACTGAAAGGTCTTTCAGGTAACTCTTGAAGCAGATGAACTGGATGATCTTTGAGGTCCCTTCCAACCTAAACTATTCCATGTTTCTGTGCTGGGCAGAAGTTGATGTGCTCCAAAAGTCACATCCAGTCTTTACAGCAAAGGACATTTACTACTGCTATTAATTATTATTATTACTATTAAATTACTGCATCCTGCCTTCCTACACGGTCCTGGCTAGCAGGAAACCACCTGATGAATGCCCATGCCTGCAGTCACAGAAGGACGGCCTGGTCTGATACAGAAAGCAAATGCTCCATCCTCAAAACAGCTCCATGGGAGAATGTCCTCAGGCCAGCTATAAGGTTTCAAAAAGGTCAAGAGGAGCATTTAGAGGAATTAATTCCATTTTCAGTCAGTTTTACAGTGTTCCAGGTACTGTGCTGCAGCACTATCAAACAGGCAGCTTACAGATGTCTTATGAGACCTTACCTTGAACACTGCATCCAGTTCTGGTGTCCCCTAGGACACAGCTCTTGGAGTGAGGCCAGAGGAGGCCAGAAAGATGCTCTAAGGGCTGGACATCAGCACAGGCTGAGGGACATGGGGGTGTGCAGCCTGCAGAGGAGAAGGTTCCAGGGGACCTTAGAGCTGCCTGCCAAAAGCTGAAGGGATCCTCCAGGAAGGCTGCAGAGGAACTTGTGCTGAGGGGGTCTAGAGACAGGACAAGGGGGAATGATTTGGAGCTGAGGCAGAGCAGGGTGAGACTGGAGCTGAGGAAGAAGTTGTTCAGTGTGAGGGTGGTGAGAGTCTGGCACAGGCTGCCCAGGGAGGCTGTGGCTGCCTCCTGTCTGGAGGTGTTGCAGGCCAGGCTGGATGAGGCCTTGAGCAGCTGAGTCTAGCTGAGAGGTGTCCCTGGGCATGGTGGAGGGGTTGGAGGAGCTGAGCTCTGAGCTGTCTTCCAACCTGAGCCATTCTAGGACTCTATGAAGGGCTGAGGTCTCACCAAGGCTATTCCACTGCCTGCAGAGCTCCCCAGGAGGAAGCTGACAGCAGCTCCAGTGCTGGATGGTTCCTCTCTACCCCACAGCTCAGCACTGAGCAGCCACAGAGCAGTGCTGCCCTCAGGCTCTACATTTCCAGCTTCAAAATGGGAAAGGAAATCTGATTTTTAAACTGAGGAGAATCAGTGGGAAAATAGCCTCAAGGCTTGAACTGTGGTTGAGAGCAACATTTACTACAGCTTTTATGCCTAAGGCCCACCAAGAAGTGTCTGCGTGTCAACCACACTCACTGCCAAGGTATGCATGGACCCATGCATGACACACAAATAGAAGATGGGAAATAATTTCAGTGCTTGCTATATTAATAGGTTAAGAAAGAACNGCCCAAATAAATGGGGGGGGGGGAAAACCCCAAATAAAACTAACCAATTAACTGTAAAAAGCAATGAAGTGAAAAACCCAATTGACTGAAAAAAAACCCTAAACAAATGAAGAGGACTCCAATTAAATGTAAACCCCCACAATTAAATGAAAAAAAAAAAGAAAAAAAAAATTATATGAAAAAAGAACCAACTAAATAAATAAAAACCCAACCCAATAACCCCCCCATTTAAATAGGAAAATCCAACAACTGAGTTAAAAAAACCCACAAAAACACCACCACAAAGGGAAAAAAAACTAATAAAATAAAAACTAACAATGAAAATGAGATAAAGAATGAAATGCTAATTGATCCCTGCAGGTCTGGCAGTGCAGCAGCTGCAACCCAGCAGGGGCTCACCTATGTTGACTGAGTCCTCCCAGTCCTCCAGGATCTCTGTCACAGTCAGGACGTAGACGTAGGTCCTGTGCTTCCGGTCCTGGTTCTGCTTGGGTAGGAGAAAGAGCTTTTAATTGTCACCCAAACCCACCCTGGACAGCCTTAGCAACACTGCAGGATGAATGAGGAGTCCCCACTGGAGGGGTCTTGCCAGCCAAATCTGGCTTTGCTGTCACCAATTCAAGAGCTGCATTGTGATGGGGACACCACAGCTGCTGTGTGAGCCAGCTAGAGCCCACTCAGGCACGGCTCCAGTGAATGCCAAGTGAGGACCAAAGGATGCTCCTGGGCAGCCACTGTTAGTCAGCAGTACTGCCCAGTACTCGGCTTTTACCTGTGCCATAGAATGGGTTGGGTGGGAAGACACCTTAAAGATCATTTGGTCCACCCCCTGCTGTGGGCAGGGACACCTCCAACCAGCCCAGGCTGCTCAAGACCTCATTCAGCCTGGCCTTGAACACCTCCAGGGAGGTTGCAGATCACAGAATCCTAGAATATAATCTTTGATCACATTCTGTGATCCACAACCTTCCTGGGCAACCTGTGCCAGTGCCTCCCCACCCTCACTGCAAAGAATTTCTTCTTAACCTCCAGTCTCAACCTGCCCTCCTCAAGCTTCAATCCATTCCCTCTCCTCCTGTCACTCCTAGCCCTTGCCAAAAGTCCCTCCTCAGCTCTCCTGTAGCCCCTTCAGGTACTGGAAGGATGCTCTAAGGTCTCCCTGGAGCCTTTCTTCTCTAGGTTGTGACTCCCTCAGCCTGTTTTAAGTTCCCAGACGGATGCAGTTGCTGCAACTGTTCCACCAACTGATGCTCCTGGATGAAAGGTCACTCAGAACACTGCAAGGTGGAGCCACTACCTGATGTGGCCAGACCACCTCTCTGCAGCGCTGCTGTCGAGGTCCCCTCAGGACATGAGGCAATCTGCAAGTCTGCAATCATGACAAACACAAATCCCTTCACCAGCAGCTTCTCAGTGTCTCCAGCACCAAGCAGCCCTTCATGAGGCAATTCAAACACAGACTGACAGAGGTAGTCCCTTCAGTGGAGGGTCCCCATGCCACAAGCCCACCCATGTTCTACTTCCTGCTAGCTGCAAGGCAGCCTGGTGGCACTGTTAAAGCTGCCACGTGACTAACCCAGCCAGACTGGCCCTTGGAGAAGAGCTGAGCTCCTAGGAAACCCAGGACCTTCTACAACTGCACCTCTAGATCCTCCCCCTCTCCTCCACACTGGTAAGACCCCATCTCATGTACTGTGTCCATTTCTGGAGCCGCTGTTGCAGAAGGGCTGTGGATGTGCTGGAAGGTGTCCAGAGAAGGGACAAAATGGGTAGATTCAGCCTGAATGTTAGGAAGAAGTTCTTCAGCATGAGGGTGGTGAGAGCCTGGAAGGGGTTGCCCAGGGAGGTGGTGGAAGCCTCATGCCTGGAGGTTTTTTAAGGCGAGGCTGGATGAGGCTGTGGACAGCCTGATGTAGTGTGAGGTGTCCCTGCCCATGGCAGGGGGCTTGGAACTGAATGATCCTTGTGGTCCCTTCCAACCCTGACTGATTCTATGATTCTAGTGAGTACCAAGATGTGTTGTACCCCAGCAACCCTTACAGATAGTTTTATCCCTCTGCCAGCAACCACTCCTACTTAACATAGCACTGTTAGAGAGGCCCCAGAGGAGGCCATGAAGATGAGCAGAAGGCTTGGAGAATCATCCCTATGGGGGCAGGCTGAGGGAATTGGGGCTGTTCAGCCTGGAGAAGAGAAGGCTCCTGGGAGACCCTACAGCAGCCTTCCAGTATCTGAAGGGGCTACAGGAGAGCTGGGGAGGTACTACTGACAAGAGCTTAGAGTGCCAGGCCTAGGGACAATGGCTCTGAGCTGGGAGAGGGGAGATGGAGACTGGAGATGAGGAAGAAATTCTCTGCAGTAAGGGTTGTGAGACACTGGCGCAGGTTGCCCAGGGAGGCTGTGGATGTCCCAGGCCTGAGGGTGTTCAAGGCTAGGCTGGATGAGCCTTGAGCAACCTGTGCTGGTGGGAGGTGGTCCCTGCCCATGGCAGGGGGTTGGAACTGGATGAGCTTTGGAGGTCGCTTCCAATCCAACCCATTCTGTGATTCCATGTAAGCTGAAAAATGACTTCAGTAAAATCAAAAAGTCAAAACAGTGTCCCCAAAACCATGAGGGATACCTCAGAAACCCTCTGAGCTATCAGTTCTGGCTTCACTTCTCCCACACACACATTTCTAGATGTACTAATCTAACCTTTCCAGGAAAATCCCAAGTCCTTTGACATCCTCCTGTCCAAATCTTTACATGTGATGTATATCAGAGGGAACCACCTGTCTGGTGTAGCATTTCCAGTAGCATTACAAAGTCACAGGCAAGTAACAAGAACTGAAGTCTGATGTTGATCAATTCTCACAAGAACAAGCAAAAAACAATTGGAAAGGGCATTTCAAAATTGAAAAGAAAGAGCTCACCTCAAAGATCCCAAGCAGTCTGCCCAGCTTGCCCTTTACTCCAGCCTACAAAGCAAACAGGAGAGAGTGAGTTAGCATCTGCTCGTGGATTTCACCCCCTCAGCCAGACCCAGCCTCCTGCATCAGTGCACTCCTCTTAGCAGGGTTAGGCAAGTGCTGCAAGGCAGGCTTTGGCTGAACTTTAAGGCAAGGTTTGGCTGCCCAGAGAGGTTTTGGGGGCACTGAGGAGAAACTGAAGGGGGTTTGGGTGGGTTTAAGGGGATTAGAGTGGGATTTAAGAAGGTTTGGGGGCATTTTGGGGAGCTCTTAGGCAGGGTTCCACTGCTTTGGTCAGGCTTTAATATTTAGGTGCTTTGAGAGCCTCTCCTAAAATCTGTGGAGCAAGGCTTAATTTTCTGTTGCCCCCCAACAGAGCACTGCTGTCCACTTGCTGCTGCTTTGCTGGGCTGCAGCAGGCACTAGAAAAGGTTGGAGTAGTTGAGGTCTGGGGGTTCCTTCCAAGCCATTCCATGCTCTTCCCGGCCCGGAGGTGTTCGGGTGCTGGCAGGCTGCAGGCAGCCTGGCGTTTTGTCTCCTGCAGATGGAGCAAGAGCTGTGCTGCAGCCACAGTTCTAAGCTGCCAGCCTGGAAGGGCAGAGAGTTGCTTAGAACCTGAAAGATTTCAGAGTTATTTTTAACTGGAGGATCTGTTGCATGGACCTTTAATGGGCACACTCCCGAAGGCACAGTGCAAGCCTTTTCCTGCTCTTTCTTGCTTTTACTGAACCAAAGGTTTTAGAAGCTCTGCCTGCTGCCACAATTTTCAGCTGAGAAGGGCTTTGATTTAATTTTTGAAATATCCAGTCCTGGCTTGCAACACATAAGCATTCTTTAAATGTCATCTGCTGACTGAAGCAGATTCCTCTCTCCTCTGAGAGGCCATTTTCACACCTGCAGCACATGGACCTTCAGGATCAGCCTCTTTCTTCTCAGGATCTCCATTCACACAGGCCTGGGAGCCACTGTGTGAGTTTTGGTAGGCATTTCAATACACTACAGCTACAAACCAACCAAGATGCTCAGCTTTTGGTGTGATGAAGGAAGAAGAGAGAGTGGGAGGCTGTTCCTTCTATTTAAGGGAATGGACATCAGGAATGTCCAGTTCTGGGCCCTCAGCTCAAGGGCCTCAGGGAACTGCTTGGAGGAGTCCAGCACAGAGCCCCAAAGCTGCTGCGGGCAGTGAACATCTCCTGTGAGCACAGGCTGAGGGAGCTGGGGCTGGGAGTCTGAGGGCTGCCCCCATTGCTGTGCTCAAGATGTGCAGGGCTGGAGACAGGCTCTGCTCAGGGATGGCCAAGGACAGCATGAGGGGCACTGGGGGCAAGCTGCAGCAGAGGAGGTGGCAGGGGAACAAGAGGGGAAATTTTGTCACTCTGAGGGTGCTGAAGCCTGGAGCAGGCTGCCCAGAGAGGCTGTGGAGTTTGGAGAGACATTCCAAACACACCTGGATGTGTTCCTGTGTGCCCTGCCCTTTCTGATCCTTCTCTGTCAGAGGGGTTGGGCTAAATGATCTCCAGAGGTCCCTTCCAACCTCTCCCATGCTGTGACTGTGACACCATCAGCTTTTGCCAGCCTCATCACTTGTGCCATTTCTCTCTGACCACACATGTGCAAACAACTCATTTCCATCTCTCAGGATACCAAATTAAACATTAACATCCAAATTAATTACCAGAGTAGCTCCTCATTTAGATGAGGTTTAAGACCTTCCAGGGACTGCTTCATGCTGCAGTTCCTTGTGTTCTACAACCAGGTTTGTAAAACTTTCCTGTACCTGAGGAACATACCAGGTTATCTCACAGTGGCAGACAAACTTCAATGAAATCCATACTCAGCATTTAGTAACCCCCAAATCACTGATTTGAACTGAGCTCAAGGGTGAAAGCCAAACCACTCTGAAGCTGTGCACATAGGCAGGCACTACAGTTGTTCCCTGTCTACAGGTCTGTGCTTGGGTTTTTAAAAGTGTTGTTGAAAATCAGGGATATGCATCACAGAATAGCCTAGGCTGGAAGGGAGCTCAGAGTTCATCTGCTCCAACCTCCCCACCGTGCCCAGGGACACCTCTCAACTAGACTCAGCTGCTCAAGGCCTCATCCAGCCTGGCCTGCAACACCCCCAGGCAGGAGGCAGCCACAGCCTCCCTGGGCAGCCTGGGCCAGACTCTCACCACCCTCCTACTGAACAACTTCTTCCTCAGCTCCAGTCTCACCCTGCTCTGCCTCAGCTCCAAACCATTCCCCCTTGGCCTGTCTCTAGAACCCCTCAGCACAAGTCCCTCTGCAGCCTTCCTGCAGGATCCCTTCAGCTCTTGGCAGGCAGCTCTGAGGTCCCCTGGAGCCTTCTCCTCTGCAGGCTGCACACCCCCAGCTCCCTCAGCCTGTCCTCACAGCAGAGCTGCTCCAGCCCTTGGATCATCTTTGTGGCCTCCTCTGGACTCTCTCCAGTAGCTGTGTCCTTCTGCTGGGGACAGCAGTGAGTTACTCTGCTGTTATCCATTAGCATTAGCAATGCCATTTTCACCCTCATTATCAATTTCTCCAGTTTAATAACTGAATGGAACCTGAGGCTTAGTTTGTGACTGACCCAATCCTGCAGAGCCCCAGCTGCAGCCAGTGCCAGTCAGCCTCCTTGGGAATGGACTCATTCACCAAACTCTTCTGCAGCTCACTTCCCTGACACTGGCCTTAGGGTAAAAATAGAAAGGACATCCATCTCTGGAAAGGTCAGCAGCACTCTCCAGGGCTCCAGGCACAGCCCTCACCCCCACACTGCCTTTCCCTTCAAAATGCCACACTTAAGTCTCTTGGCAGAACACCTGTAGCTGAGCAATGCTTTAGTTTAAGGTATGAGTTTTTAATGCTCCTCAGCTACACAAACTATCAAAGCCCTGAAAGTCTGACCCTGTAGAATGAGTTTCACCAAATGACTTTTGCTTATTAAAGCCCCCAGAGTTTGGAAAAAAAAATAATTAAAAACAACCTTTATTCATTTGCCAGGACAGCTCAGAGCTGAACAAGGCTGTCAGCCTGGGTCTTAGTCCAGGAAGAATTCAAACCAAACAACACAAAATAATAAAATCAATAAAATAATAACAGCAAAAAAAATTAAAACCGTAAATATAATTAAAATTAATTAAAAAATAATAGAACAATAACAACAAAATAGTAATCATAATGCACAGCCACTGTAAAAAGGTGAATAAAATTTGGCTTAGCTTCTGAGCAAAATGCCCCTGCAAGCACCACTCAAGAGCTGCATGTTTGATGAGTTCTCTACCTTCAGAAACAGGTCCTCTTGTGGTTTATCAGCACTGAGGCTGTTGGCATTCTGAGTCATTTACAACATGACCATGAAGCCTCTCACTGAAATATTGCTGGCAACAGATATTCCAAGGAACTACAGAACAGCTTAACACCAGTACACTGAGAGGCAGTCAAGGCATTTGCCTAAGCCACACAGAATCTTACAATGGCTCAGGTTGGAAGTGACCTCAGAGCTCAGCTCCTCCAATCCCTCCACCATGCCCAGGGACACCTCTCAATCAGACTCAGCTGCTCAAGGCCTCAGCCAGCCTGCCCTGCAATACCCCCAGGCAGGAGGCAGCCACAGCCGCCCTGGGCAGCCTGGGCCAGACTCTCACCCCCCTCCTACTGAACAACTTCTTCCTCAGCTCCAGTCTCCCCCTGCTCTGCCTCAGCTCCAAACCATTCCCGCTTGGCCTGTCTCTAGAGCCCCTCAGCACAAGTCCCTCTGCAGCCTTCCTGTAGGATCCCTTCAGCTGTCAGGAGGCAGCTCTAAGGTCCTCTGCAGTCTGAGGACAAGAACAAACCAGCTCTGGCAGGGCTGTTCCACATCACCACAGCAGGTACTCCTAGTTTTCACTTTCTGGTTTTCACCTTTTCCCCCTCTTTGCTGATGTGAAAGCACATCCGGAAGGGAACAGATCACTTGGAGGTGTCTAAAATAATTGCTGTTTGCATGAAGCAGGAGCTCAGTGCCTGGGCAGAGTGTGCAGCCTGCTTGGACTTTACCACTGACAAGAGACATCTGCACTAAGTTTATGGTGTAAGATACATCATCAGTAATGTTCTGTGTCCGTTTCTCATCTATCTCCACTTAACCTTCTCCAACACTCATAGCCCATCCACAGCATCACTGGGGAACTGTGCAAGCAGAGCTCCTGCAAAGCCAGGACCTGAAAGTGTCCCTCAGAACCATGTGTAATAGAGACCCAGGTCACAATGCTCACTGCTGCATCACCCTGGTGAACAGCACTGCAAGCCCTGCAAGGCAAAAAGCTGGACCAGTTTCCATTTTGAGCAGCTTTCAATAGTTGTTCGAACCATCACAGCAGCACTGATGACACTACCTGCACACAGGTCACTCTCAGGACCAACTTTTCTTTGCCACCAAACACATAACTACAGCTCAGTCCAGTTTGACATGGGGCTTTAGATTTTTAACAATTTCCTCTCTAACAAAGAGATGAGATCTCAAATGAAGAGATTTTTATGTACCCAGGGCTGTTAAAATATGGTGCTTCAGGCTACCACAAGCACACAAGACAAAACTTTGGGAGAAAGGCCTGAAAATCTCCAGCACTTCTGACGTCCTGGATGAAGAGGTTAATAATTTCCTCTTTCTAATTCCCATCTGGACACAGCAGCAGCAAGAAGCTGGATTTTTTGGGCTGTGTTTTGGTTACCTCTTCATACACCTCTCTGACAGCTGCTCCTCCTGGCTCTTCTTCTGGCTCCATGCCTCCACCTGGTACAATCCACTGATCTGGGTATCGGCTACTGCTCACCAACAGCACCTGGAAATAATTGCAGACGACTGTTAAACAGAGCTCCCAAGGCAGGGAGCTGGCTGCTGCCTACTTGTCCAGCAACCAGCTTGTTGAGCTAGCCAGGTGGGCCAGAGCCCTCAGAATCAAACCTGATGGGCAACCAGCAGCTGAGAGTGACAGAAAGGGGAGTTGTCACCATCCAGTTTTTGATGCACGGCAAAAGACCTGCTAACAATGTCCTCCAGTATGGAGCAAGGAGTCACACAGAGGGGATTCTGCCCCTTGACTCTGCTCAGACCCCACCTCCAATCTGCCTCCAGTGCTGCTGTCCCCAGCAGGACAACACAGAGCTGCTGGAGAGAGTGCAGAGGAGCCCACAAAGATGAGCCAAGGGCTGGAGCAGCTCTGCTGTGAGGACAGGCTGAGGGACATGGGGGTGTGCAGCCTGCAGAGGAGAAGGCTCCAGGGGACCTCAGAGCTGCCTGCCAAGAGCTGAAGGGATCCTGCAGGAAGGCTGCAGAGNAGATGAGCTCTGAGCTCCCTTCCAGCCTAGGCCATGCTATGATATAGATAAGCATGAAAACTGAGGCATTTCCAACACACACAAGTTAAAAGAAGGCTTCCAGAATGGTATCTTTTGGCTAGAAAAGAAAAAATGGACTTCTGAAAATAGTTCTGATCACCAGTCCCAGCCAAGCTTCTTCACAGTTACTGAAGTGTGATGTTAGCACAGTAGGCTTGCAATATTGCATAACTAAGATTTTAAGGAGAGTACTTCACTGGCCATTGGCCAATTTGGTTTCTTCTGTAAGAGCAAAAACTGCAACATATTGAATTTGAAATTACTTCTAAATTTAGTATTTTTTTTCCCCAAGATACTTTTGTTCCACTTAACTTGACTGTAACCTCACAGCAGTGACTGTAACCCTTCATAACAGTCAAGAGCTAAGACTTCAGCCACAACTCCAGCAGAGCAGTATGCCTCAAATTTGGGATAATGTGCAACAGAATCACAGAATGGTAGGGGTTGGAAGTGACCTCTGGAGATCATTGAGTCCAACCCCCCTGCCAAGGCAGGTTTACCTGGAGAAGGTCACACAGGAACATGTCCAGGTGGGTTTGGAATGTCTCCAGAAGGAAGACTCCAGCACCTCCCTGGGCAGCCTGCTCCAGCACCCTTAAACTAAAGAAGTTCCTTCTCATGTTTAGATGGCACTTCTGATGTCCCAGTTTGTGCCCACTGTCCCTTGTGCTGTCACTGGGCACCACTGAACAAAGCCTGATACCCACCCTACTGATCAGCACTGATAAGATCCCCTCTCAAGCTCTCTTGTCCAGACTAAACAGCTCCAAGTGCCCTAGCAGTGAGATGTTCCAGTGCCCCCCCAGCACCTCTGTAGCTGATGACAATAAGACCCTGATTCAGGACTGCAGGAAGCAGAGCAGTTTACCTCATGGTTCAGACAAGTCCTGCTCAGTAAAACCTACTCAACCAGCTGCATAGTAACAATCTTCATGTTCTAGGCAATGCTTACAACAACCCTACCATGAAGTCAAAGGAGAGCTGTGGGGAGCCAAGGGATGGGGTCACTGCTCCAATCTTTGCAAGCAATTGAAGTCTAGCAACAGATAGCTCAGTCTAAAGGTGAAAGCACTGACTGATGCCAGATGACTGCAGTGACAATCTACCCCTCACCAACTACCTTTCTGGTATCAGCACTTGTCTCCAGCTCAAGTCAGTAAGGTCAGACACAAATACATCTCAACTTGATCATTACAACCAAAGATTTCAGCTTCTTAAGATCCTTTGCTATCAGCAAAGCTTCCCAGAGAGCACACAGCTCTGCTACATCACAGCATGGGAGGAGTTGGAAGGGACCTCTGGAAAGCATCTAGTCCAACCTCTCTGCTAAAGCAGGATCACCCAGGGCAGGTCACACAGGAACACATACAGAAGGGTCTTGAAAGTCTCCAGAGAAGGAGACTCCACAACCTCTCTGGGCAGCCTGCTCCAGCCCTCCAGCACCCTCACACCAAAGAATTTTCTCCTTATGTTGAACTGGAACTTCCTGGGTTCCAGCTTGTGCCTGTTCCTTGCCCTGTCACTGCGCACCACCACACAGAGCCTGGCACCTTCTTCCTGACACCCACCCCTCAGGTATTTATAGACACTGATCAGATCTCCTCTCAGGCTTCTCTCCAGGCTAAGCAGCCCCCAGGGCTCTCAGCCTTCCTTCACAGCAGAGATGTTCCAGTCCCTTCAGCATCCTCATTGCCTCCATTGGCCTCTCTCCATCAGGTCTCTGTCTCTCTTGCATTGGGGTGCCCAGAACTGGACACAGTATTGCAGGTGAGGGCTCAGCAGGGCAGAGCAGAGGAGAATCTCCCTAGCCCTGTTGGCCACACTTTAGTTGATGCCCCCAAGCCTGATCTACATCAGTACCAGCAATCCTTAAAGAGCAGCTGTAAAGAACTCCAGGTCTGGGGAGCTGCCAGCCACAAACATCAGAGATTCTCTGCTGCTGAAAGCAGCACTCACTGCAGTCATGTGGCAGCTAGCAACAAAGCTGAACAAAAAAAGATGCTTATAGCCCAGTAAATCATCCCCAGTTGGTGGAATGGTTTTCATCAGCAGGCATTGTTTAGTTAAGGCTAAACATAAAATTCTTAATTACTACTACAGGATAAATCAGGTTGCTGCTTCTGGCAGTGCAGCAAAACCCCAGGAATTCTAGAGCCATGCTATGAATATTTGATGCTTTTATAGATAGCAGCTGACTACCTCTAACCTGATCAATAGTTTATTGGGCTGGCTTTGTGTTTCTGTGAACTTTAAATTACCCTTTTTCAGAAAACAGAAACAGGTACATCAAACACTAACCTCCATAAAAGTACAGCAGCTCTGGTAGAGAGGATTTACAGCTACACACAGAATAAACTCTCCAGTGCTACAGCCTGGCAAGGTCACTTTGGCACCTCTCCAAATCTCCACTAACCCTGGAACAAAAGCATTTGTCAAGCATCTTTCCCTCTGTGCTTTACTGCAGAATCACAGAACATTCTAGTTGGAAGAGACCTCAAAGCTCATCCAGTCCAACCCTCAGCCCAGCACTAAACCATGTCCCTAAGCATCAGGTCCATGTGGTGCTTGAACACCCCCCCAGGGATGTGGTGACTCCACCACCACCACCTTTGTGGCCCGCTCTGGGCTGGACTCTCTCCAGCAGCTCTGTCCCCTCCTTCTGCTGGGGACAGCAGCACTGGAGGCAGGGTTGGAGGTAAGGTCTTGGCAGAGCAGAGTAAAAGGACAAAATGCCCTCTCTTGCCCTGCTGCCCATACTGCTCTTGATCATAACCTCACTAGGCTCAGAAGAAAACAATCAAAATACTTGTGCCAAAAGTACTTCCTACTTACAGTGAGGGTGGAGAGACTCTGGCACAGGCTGCTCAGGGAGGCTATAGATGTCCCCTCCCTGGAGGTGCTCAAGGCCAGGCTGGATGAGGCCTTGAGCAACCTGGGTTGGTGGGAGGTGTCCCTGCCCATGGCAGGGGGGTTGGAACTGGATGAATTTTGAGGTCCTTTCCAACCCAAAGCACCCTATGAATTTAAGGGATCCATATCCCATTTCTCTACAGAGAAGTATTGTGTGCTCAGAGGAAGTGGGCAGAAGGGTTACCTGGTTGAGCACTAAGAAAGTGTTCCAGTTTTCTACTCATAGAATGGTTTGGGCTGGAAAGGACCTTAATGATCATCTAGTTGCAAGCCCCTGCCATGGTTAGGGACACCCTGTGCTCATGACTTCTTAGTTAGTGACCTCTGCCTTTCCCGTGACTTGGGAAGAGACTTACTGTGAGTGATCCTTGTTCCGAAGGTTTCTAACAGAGTAATGGCATCAAAGCACTGCTAAGTTCTTCTTACTCCAAAGACTAACCTTAAAGCTTTAGAACTTTCAAGAGCAATGCCACACAGCCAGCACTGGATGGTAAGGGTTGGAAGGGACCTCTGAAGATTGAGTCCAAACCCCTGCCAAAGCAGGATCACCCAGGGCTTGGAAGGTCTCCACAGAAGACTCTGCAACCTCTCTGG
>VWYK01129245.1:0-11281 GCA_013399775.1 Semnornis frantzii | reverse complement strand
GGCCACACTATTCCTGATACAGCTTCCTCTTTCAGCAGCTCCTGGTGTGCTGTCTCCTGATAGCTTTTTCTGATCACATAGAAACTCTCACTGAATGGCTCCCAACCTTCCAAGTTTCACATGCAACAATGCTAAGCAAATCATACACTGCAGGCAATCATTTTGCCCTCAGTTTTCATTTCCTAAATTTTCTGTGGTCATAAACAATCTTGGAGACTTAGAGATTTAAATCTTTCCAAAACCATGCCTTCTCTGCTGGAAGAATACTACAGGCATTTCCACTCAATAGAACAAGGAAAGGGTCACGCAGTTTGGAGCAATGGGCCACTGTCAGATTCTCATATGCACCTTTATCATCACAATTTTGCTTGAAAATACTACAGAATTACAATAACACACGTCCAAGCACTATTTACCAGAGGCTTGGAGATTATTATATCCAGAAGTCACTGCTGAAAATACTTTTTCAAACATTACTGAATCCTCTGTTGGCTCTCTGCTGAACAGGAACTGCATCGCTCACTGCCCGCATGACTCTCACTCTGCAATATGGGCAAAATCTAGGGAAGATCTTGTACCATTCTCATACACTTTTCAGAGTGTCAGGAAAAGGATGTGAAGAACTGAAAGAACCTTGCAAAATACTGATTTTTTTTCCAACCACTGAACCTATCAACACATGATTTAGTTTAGCCTTGAAAGCAACGTTGTTAGGAAGATTCAAACAAAATATTTCTGTTTTCCTGAAAATTATCATCTCTTCTTTACTCTCATACTTTACTCTTTTTTCTTGCACATAATTCACTCTCTTCTTGCTCTTTATGACTGTTTTCCATGACAAGGCAGGAAATGCTATTTATTTAAACTACTGGTTGAATTCTCTTCTGATCCCACAGTCAAAATCTTACACTAACCTGGAAAACCCAGTTCTGTCACAAACAATATGCATAAACAATTAAGATTTGGTAGGCATTTAAAAAGCATTGTAGCTCTACACAGGGATCCTCCCCAATATCTACACTGAGCCAGCAGTCTGCTTTCCTGCATATCCCTGGAAACCATAGTTTCTCACAGTTATAACTTCAGGATTTAAATGTATCATAAGGACAATCAAGGAATATCAGAGGCAGTGAATTTGTCTACATCAATCAATACATTTTAAGGATACAGTGCTTGTAGTACAGACACAATCTGAAAAATTAATTTTTAAAGACATGGTATTGCTTATGTATAGAGAACTAAATACTAAACTACTATCATGAGATCTGCAGTGCGTTCAGTGAGACTGGAGAGCATATTGTAACGTATTCCCTAGTCTGAGACTCCATCCTTTCAGTTCTTTTTAGGCATCATCTCAGGAGGTCTCATCAGTTTTTGGTCATACAATGGAGTCACCCACTTTGGAAGAGGAATAGCCATGTATATGTTAAAATTTTCAATAGGAAAACATGGTCAGCTACTTGGGTGTCCCCACTTGGCTGCTCTTGTTACCCAGTTTTCATTGAATTCTCCGTATCTGTATGCACACTAAACACATCTGAAAAACAGAAGTTAATAGTTTTTTGAGTACAGGGAAAAAGAAAAAGAACATGTATCCAAACTTAGTGGATTTTTTTTTTTTTTCACAAATACCACTTCTGACTCAGTTTGCCAATCTGTATGACATTTACATAAATATTTACCCAACTTGCCAAGGGTAGTGAATATCCATGAATCATTGTTTTTGTAACACTTTGTAATTTTTGAATGAAATGTAGCATATGCATTCAGAGTATAGATCTGATTAATGGCAGACGATAACTGAAAAGAAGAATGGAAGAATAAATAAAGAATTGCCACATCAGTTTTTTTCCCCTTGTTCAAAATTATTTTGAAAGAAATTCTCTATTACAAGTGTACATCTTTATTGTTAACACAGACATAATATAGTTGGTACACATCTTAAGTGAAGATTAGGATGCAGTCTGATGGTAATCAGTATATTCAGGCTTGATCAATTTTATTAAGATAAAAAGGCATGTATGTATGTGTAATTCATGTCTACATCACTTTATTTTACTCTTCCTATATAAAAATATAAAACAGAATTATTTAATTTAAAACATTATAACATTAAATACTCTTAATTCATACATAGATGAAGTCCTTTCTGGCAAAATTCTTTCCTTCAACAGATGGGTAAACTAAATGAGCATACTGGCTGCTTCACTTAGCTGTCATCTCTCTAAAGGCTTTATGAGCAAGCCTGACATACTTCATCTTTCATGTTATCATCATCTACATGCTCTTGTTATTGTTTCCCATGTTAAACTTTACCAAATCTTCAGTGAAAGAAATATGACTGGAATGAAGGATGGCAGTGTAAATGAACGACATAACCAGGAGAGAGGTTTTGTAACTGATCATAAAGGTTGTGTGCAAACTGCTTTATCAGTGCATGAAAGCCATGTAACACAGCATCTCAGGACAGTTCTGTAGCGTGTTGACACAGACTGGAGGCATCACAATAATTACAAAATCATTGTGATTCTTGTCACCCCATCCTTTACCACAGTAGGATGGTTCTTTGTAACACACTTCTATAGTGTTCTGCAGCTCAATTGTAGGAATCCATTTTGGTGGAGAAGGATATCTGCAGGGAAGTCCCCATACGCCTGTCGATTACACAGGATACTGTCCTAGGAATGGAACTGGCATATGAATGGAGACCAAAGGGAAGAATGCATGACAGAATCACACCTAAGCGCTACTCAGAATGGGGAGTAAACCACAGATCCCACCCAGTAAATCCCAATGTGGATATATAATCATAGAATCATAGAATGGTTTAGGTTGGAAGGGACCTCAAAGATCATCTAGTTTCAACCCTCCCACCATAGGCAGGGACACTTCCCACTAGAACAGGTCGCTCAAGGCCTCATCCAGCCCAGCCCTGAACCCCTCCAGGGAGGGAGCAGCCACAACCTCCCTGGGCAACCTGTGCCAGTGTCTCACCACCCTCACCGTAAAGAATCCTTTCCTAACATCTACTTTGAATCACCCCTCTTCCAGTTTAAATCCATTACCCCTCATCCCATCATTTACAAGACCTGNCCTCCTCTGGACCCACTCCAACTCCTGTGCTGGGGACTCCAGAACTACACACAGTACACCAGGTGGGGTCTGACAAGAGCAGAGTAAAGGGGCAGAATCACCTCCCTTGCCCTGCTGGCCACGCTGCTCTTGATCCAGCCCAGCACACAGCTGCTGTCTGGGCTGCATGCTGAACTGGCTCATGCTGAACTTTTCATCAACCCAGACCTCAAGGTCCTTTTCCTCAGAGCTGCTCTCAGCCACTCGCCACCCAGCCTGTATTTGTCCTTAGGGTTGCGCCAACCGAGGTGCAGGACCTTACACTTGGCCATGTTGAATTTCATGAAGTTGGCCTGGGCCCACCTCTCCAGCCTGTCCAGGTCCCTCTGGATGAATCCCTGCCCTCTAGCAAGTCAACTGTGCCACACAGCTTGGGGTCATCTGCTGAGGGTGCACTCAATTCCTCTGTCCATGTTGCAGTAGCCAAGAGTCCTAGGAGAAAGCTATAGACTTTTTAATTCAGTTCCTTTCCCCATGAACTAAAAAAGTTTGATCAGCTCAGGCAAGGTAATAAAGAAACACAGCAGTTGGTCTTGCAATACTAAATCCACTATTGTTCCTTTAATATCACAAGTATCATTATACTTAGCAGTATGCTTCCATTACAGCAATTTTCTTTTAAATGCACTGCACTGTCACCAGTTGCCATAATGTATTATGATCTCTCAAATCACGCTTGGGTTACTAGAGCCAGAAGATCAAATGCTAAGAAATAAAAAATGAAAACTTTCAAGCTGATCCATAGGTCTCAGGAAAACTGCTAGCAGATCAAAGACAAGGGTATGGTTTATTATATTCTTATAATGCCCAGCTGACACAAGGGTTCCCCGATACCCAGGGCAGGTTAGGAAGATTGAGATCAGCCTGGAAGATTTTAATTTATGCTAGGAAGAGTAAAAACCTTCATCCTGAGTAAAACTTGAACAGATTGATCATCTGGGCTATAGCTTTTGAAAACTGAGGTAAGAAATTTCCTTATGTAAAAGGGAGGGGGCAAAGTTATGGTTGGTTTTATTCCTTCTTTACAACATTTAAGACTATTCTGGGACTGCTAGGATTGTTAGGTAAAACATATTGTTTCTCTTGTCTGTTTTAAGTTAAAAAATACAAATATTGCTGAAGTATTTCTGCTGCCATCTGTGTTGTCGGAAAATGAAAAAAAATTTATTGTAAAAAAAAAAATCACAAAAGCGTTAACTATAGTGCAACCCCTTATGGTGCATTTAATAATGATTGGATGCAAGTCTTCTGAGGAAAGTGTGGGATGGTGTCAAAACACATTAGGTTTTTCACAGGGCATAGCACATGTACTCTTATCAGTCTTGTCCTTATCAGTAAATTGTGCAATAACAGGATCTTCCATCCAGAATGATGGGGAACTTGAGCTTTGATTTTTATTTATTTTTTTCACCAATATCTGAGCTAGGTATGTTGCTCTGTGATTTTTTCCTGCTTCTGTCTCCTTCATTACCACACTAAATTAATCATGCAGGTGACCTTGGCGATTTTTATTACACACAGCAGGCTGTATGAGTATTACTGGAAAACTGTGACATTGCTCAAATTGTGGGGTCCTCTGTGCTTTTCACTGCCACTTCTAAGCATGGGCTATATGTTCTGTGCTATGAAGTTTCTTTCATTTGTCATAAGTAAAAAATAATTATGCTGTTAGAAGGAAAGTACAGCATGGTAAAATGCTCCATAACTACTTATAATCAAAAGAGCTGGGTTTTGTTTTTTTTTAATCCAGGCCCCTCTTAGCTTTAAAATGCTGGCTTGCCTCAACTTCCCGTGAGAACTACGATGATGAATTTAGGAGGTATAGTATCCAGCTAGCTTCTATCCCTTGATACTGAGTGAATAGGTACATTGAAATGCAGTTTGCAATTGCAGACTCAACTTACTACCATTGCAGCACTACAGAATAGCTGTGTACTACTGTGTACTACTACAGAACAAGAGGAAGGCCATCTAGAAACTGCAAACCCGTTGATCTGGTTCCCTAAATTTGCCATAACAGTAATGGACTAGTGTCAGTGACCGTTTCCAGCTTACCTTTTGAATTCTTCCACATTTGTGGACAAGAGTATGGCATCTGTGGAAGTAGGGATAGTTCTGTAGCATGGGTATGGCTTTTCATGCCCAAGATGTGTCTTTCATGATTATGAATGGTCTCACAAAGCTATAACTTAACCCTGTTACTGAAGCTCCTGAAAAGTTCCCTGATACTGGGCTCACTGTGTTCCGAGATGTACTGACCTGCGGTGGCTTCTCAAACCCAGTGCCAGAGCGGTGACAGGCTGCAGAACTGAGAGCATGGATCAGTGACCAGGGAGTGGGGGTGGAATTCATTGGAATTTAGTGAGGAGCTGAAGAGAAATGTCAGGAAGATGGAACTAGCCTCATCTCAGTGGTGTCCAGTGACAGAAAAAGGGGCAATGGATGCAAACTAGAACATAGGAGGTTCCATGGAAACATAAGGAAATTACTCTTCACTTGGAGGGTGGCAGAGTACTGGAACGGGCTACTCAGAGAAGGTCGTGGAGTCTCAGTCTCTGGAGTCATTCAGAATCCACCTGAGTTTGTTCCTGTGTGGTTTACTATAGGAGATCCTGCTCTAGTAGGGTCCTAAAATAGATGATCTTCAGATCATTCTGCGATGGGACAAAGGACTATTTTTCTGGTTGCGCTGATGCACAAAATTAAGCTTGAAACCTTGCTTCAACGCACAAAACATGATGGAACTAAGCGATAAGGTATCAAAGCTGCAGTCTGATGCCCATCATTTGAGCATCGGACCTTGGATGCTGATGGACCACACAAGCCATAGCAGAGGCTGCTGAAACAGAACTCAGGCGAGAAAAGGCGCAGGGGGCCTGCGGCGACGGGCACGCAGGGCCCCAGTGTGCCCACGGAGGCGCGTTGAGTCCCTGGGGGCCCGTCGTCGCCGGTCCCCGGCCCTTTCCCCACCCCACGGGGCGGGCTCCGGCCCCGCCGCAAACCTCCCCCCGCGCTCGCCGGTAGGCGGCACCGCCACCCGCCTTCCTCCTCTTCCTCCTCTTCCTCCTTCTCACCTTCGCTCCGGGTGACCCAGATCACGGCCGCGCTGAGGAAGGACGGCCCGGGACGGCGGCTGCGCCGCGTCAGCGGGGATGTAGCTGCGCGGAGCGGTGAGTGCACGGCGGCGGCGCCGGGCCCGCGGGTCGCTTAGCGACGGGAGGTGGCTCCGGGCATCTCATCGCAGCCTCTTGTGCTGCCCGCACACCCCACTGCCCCACACCCACACGCCCCCCGCAAAACCTTTGCACAGTGGTGAGAGCGAAGTTTTGCCCTTTGAATGCGGGACTCTTCCTTGCGGCGTAAGAAAATTGGGGGAGAGCTAAGGGGGAGGGTGGTGGTTTGTGCATTAGGGGTTGGAGTTTTCTTCGTTAATCAATTTTATTCATGTATTTTTTTAAAACGCCCCATCCTTTGTAATCCATGTAAGGGGCGGCCGGGGGAGGCCGGCGCTGGGCGGCAGCCTAGGCATGGCTCTGCGGCTCCGCAGTGGGCTCTGAGTCCTGCCCCGGCGACCCAGCCTGGTTTGTCCCACCGCCGTGGCTGGCAGCTGTCCAGAGATCTGTGTATCTCAGCTACACTGACTTGTGGACATGATAATGATGATTTTGATGTATTTCTTTCTCATGGCATGCTTTACTTCCCTGCCTCCTCCTCATCCCCCCGCATGGCCATTGTGTATTGAAGTTGCACTTGCTCATAAGTTAACTCTAGGATTGATGGCTGTAGTCTTTTACGTTTCTCTTTGTCCTCTCTGATTCTGCTTTTCTTACCATTTCCATTAAAATGGCTAAAAGAGAGTAGCTAAACCACAGTGCAGAAGAGGGAGGGGGAGAAAAACACCTTCGTCCCAATTCAATCAACTCAATAGTCAGATCACAGCAAGCTGGGGTTTTTTTTGTGTTTGAAACAAAGGATCCATTTTAGAAACTGAAAAAAAAAATATTTTGTGGGTTGCATGCTTTAGTAAATCCAGGGTTTCATTCTTCTCTCTCCTGTTCCCCCTTCCCTGTTATCCTAATTTATCCCAAAATGAAATACAACAGAAGAAACAGCATCTCTTAAATCCTGCATCATCCCTATGCACTACAGCAAGCTTACTGTTGCCTTCTGTTTCAAACATTTTTGTTATGCATTTTTAAAGAACATTATTTTGTACTGGTACATCTGTGAATAGTGGAAGCAGTTGAGCCTGCTTGTGATAAGAACATCTCGTCTCCCTAGGATGAGAACAGCAAAAGAGTCATTGTGCGCAGTAATTTTGTAGGTGTTGCATCTTACGTCTATTTAGCACACTTAGAAGAGTGCAAGTACAGAGGAGACTTGCCTTTTCTGAGGAGAACCTGCTTTTCTCCAAATTCCTTAAAAAATGTGGACCAATGCATTTCCAAACCAAATAGGCAAAGTTATGTTTAGAAATATTTTTTGACTTTTCAATTCTCATAATGTGCATACAATTTTAAGCTGTATTTCAACTAAAACTAATGCAGAACGATGTTGCTGTAGAAATTGACTTATCACCAAGCCTAGCAGATGCTTGGAGATAAGAAGCCTATGATTTTCAGGAGTGAAATCATGTGACAGCATCAGATGCTGTGTGTGTCACTCTAGACAGAAAACCAGTAGGAAATACTTAAAGGAAATCACTAAGCAATGAGAAAATAATAAAAGACAGTACATTTGTTAATTCTCTGCTGGTTCACTGATGTAAAACATGTTCTGTTAGCATGAAAACTTGCTAGGGCTAAACATGTAGCCAGTGTCTACAAATACTCTCCCTGCTCAGCTCCTGAGACATGGCTTTATTAGCCATGGGACAGCATCACATTAGCTGCATTGAGGCTTGTGAACCCAAAGATTTCCTCTGATCAAACATCTTTCTGTCACTCTTGGGGAATTACAGTCCCTTGAGCTAAACTACGCTTAAGAGAGGAAACTTCAAGGCTATATTGTGTTAGGTGCTTATTTTGTTATCTATCATCTCCACTGCAGAAACAGTTTTGCTGCCACTTGCAGTGATGGAAGCAGAGAAATTGCTGTTGCACAAATGCTGGTATGTGCAGGGCTCCAGACTGCTGCTAGTATTTAACACATCTTTAAAGCTTTCTGAAGAGCTTGTGTGTAAGTTAAGCAATGATGAGCTGTAACAATGTTAGCAAAGGTATACAAACAAGGCATGGGTGCTCCACCAAATCAGGCAAGCTTCCTTTTCCTGAAGGGTCATTTGAAGTGTTAGCAGAAAATCCCAAGAAGACCAAGCCTGGGGTGCCTGGAGGTCAAATCTTGTTGGATTTACTGCCCTCTGGCTCATGAGACTGTGTTTTTTCTGGTTTTGGCTTGGGTTCTTCTGAACATCTGCTCAGCTTCTTGATTGGAAAGCTTGTTTTATATGACATTCCTTTGCAATCTTTTAATTCATGCAGGCCAAAAGACTGCATGAAATATGTTACCCTCCTTGAGTGGAAGTTTTGGATACCCCTCCAGGGTAGAGTTTGCTGTAATACTGCAAAGGAAGTCAGATGGAAAGATTCCACTAGGGAAAGAAGGATAAAGTAAGGGAAAATGAAATTAAAAGTGAAACTGAATATAAAGCAATGTTGAGAATGGTTTTGAGAGTGCAGAACTGAGGCCATAGTTGGGGCTTGGCATCCTCAACATCCATGTAGTGTGTTAACTCAAGCTTAGCTACCTAACCATGCTCAAGTGCTGAACTGTGCAGCACCGCAGGATTTGCCAAGCCTGAGCCTGAGATGGAAATGCTGCTTGTCCTTGCCAGGCTGTCTGACAGAGGCTGCAGAAGCAGCTGCCTGAGTCACTTCTCAGTGGTACAAGGGACTGCATGAACACTCCACAGCAAAGCAAACATTTTAGTGATAAACTGAACTGTTTGGCTTTGTCTTGAAACAAATTATGGATATGTTTACATTAGCTATTTGGTCTGCATCCAGCTTGAGTATCTGACACTCCCACTAGAGACCTTCTCCAGTTGCCTTGTGGTGGTTCAGGTCTCAGAACAGTCTCGCTACAAGAGATCTGACCTCTCTCAATGAAACTAAACCAGGAGTCCTGTTCTGGGAGGACTCCCAATCAGTTACTGATTCTCACATGAAAGGTACAGGTTTCTTAAAACTACTTCTCATCTGTAATCAAGTGAGCAATTCTCATCCAATTTAGCATAAAATGAATGAGAAGCCCCACACCAAGTCTGTTAGCTTCGAACATTTCTGGCAGTTCATTCTGGAGTGCTGTGTTCCACTCCCCTGCAAAATGTAAGCACAAACTTCTCAGCTTTCTGAGAGGCCCTTTAAGAAGGTAGTTTCCAGCAGTTTTAGTAGATATAGTACTTCAGTGGAACCAAGTGGTTGGGCATGGTGTTTTTAATGCATTCTAATCTGTCTGCAGATTTTCAGGCCAAGTACTCCATTCTGGTTGAGCCAGCTACAGTATCAGATATACAAAGGAACCTGGAGAATAGGGGAAATACAGGAAATGTGAAAACTGAAAACAATCAGCAGACTGAGCAGGTGAAACTGCAACTTGTTAGTAGATTTAGGAAATGCAGGCTGCTGTGGTCCTTATGTCTGTGTCTATAGTAAACTCTCTACCTGTGAGCTCTCCCCTCTCTGGTGGTATTGTGCCTACAATTACTTCACAGGCATTTTTAGTGTTAATGCGTATGTCTACACGACTGTTTCAGCTGAGGCAGAGAGTGTGTTTTTGAAACAAATGTCCTAGTTGTCCCTGCATTTTGTTCTTTGCTTTTTGAACTAGTCTTGGATCACCTGAGAATATACAGGAGGAACTGTTTTGGGTCCATACCAACTGCAGCCTGCCATTCAGTCCCGAGCACTAGGTTGGAGCTACTCCAGCATCTGTATCAGATGTTTTGTTTAAAAACAAAAAACCTTTCCCCCATTTGTATAGTTTCAGTTTCAGTGCATGGTACTGGTTTTTTCCATGACACAGCCAATTCTGTTGGTCTGTGCTATGCACTGATGTAGTTGCAGTTCCTGTTGTAGGAATGTATTTTGCTTCTTCAGGGAAGGGTGCTCAGGTAGGGAGATTAAGAGACAGGACCAAAACCAAGGTAGTTATATGAGGTCCTGTCTCTGTAGCATCCCGTATTATTCTGCTAATCCTCTCACAGTTAACTGATATCTTCTGAAGGTGCATAAGGAAGGCTGTTTCTTTGAAGAATGCTTATTTAGGATTGTGTAGAACTGGCTATCAATTTCACAAACATAGGAGGTTTTGGTAGTGTATACACCATCTGCCACATGAGATCATGTTGTGTGCCTGCATCCAAGTCTGCCAAGTGAACTAAGTTTCTTAGGACCTCAAAATTGTGATGCTACTGGGATGAGCATTTTGAGGAAAGACTCATGCGATCAGTTCCAGATTGCACCAATAAGGAACAGGAGTTTTGACATTGATGTGTTTTTTTTTCCTTTTCCTTTTCTTAAAAAACTAGTCTTATTGATATATTAAAAGGTATCTTCAGGATGCTTCAGGTATTGAGGTTTATCCATAGCATAGCAACAGTTTGTTATTGCATCGATAGCAACTGCATGATTGTATGGGTGTGCAGGTGATAGGAGTTTGGCACCTTAGTACAAAAGTAGTCTTGTGGTCATGGAAACTGTAGTGTAGTTCTCTTCCATAGCTCTGGTAGGCAGTTATAAGAGCAAGTCTCTTATTCCCTCTCCCACTCTGCTTTCACAAAGCTGCACACATATCAACATTATCTTGGATGCATGCCATCAAACAGGTTTGTGCTTCTGAAATACTAAGATCAATGTGAGACTTGTTAAATTTCGGCTTGCTAGGCCTTGATGCTGTTGGTGTTAATTCAGCCTAAGGAGAACAGATGGATCGAAGGAGGAATAGAGGAGTTCTTGCTGAACCATTTGAGAAAGGGAGAGGAGTGATGGTGCTCCCAGAGGAAGATACAGAAAACAGGACATATGCTGGGCACAAAGGCCATACAGCCTGCCATGACTGTTTGGTGGGGAACCACCACAGCATCTCCAGAGATCTGAGAGATGGTTGTGTTTCTTTTAACCTTGTTTGTCCTGTCCACATACAATACAAA
>VWYK01129244.1:0-16910 GCA_013399775.1 Semnornis frantzii | reverse complement strand
CTATAATTCTATGATTTTGAATGAGTGTTAAGTGACTGAATTTATTTCTCTGCAAGGAAAATGCAAGCTGCTATCAAGCTGCCTCTTAAATCACATATACTGAGGAAATACTTCTAGCAGTAGTTAGTATGACTGTAGCATGGGTCAGTCTGATGCAGCAGAAATTCCCACTCTGCACGGAGTATCTCTGATTGTGATGCATTTGTCTGAAACTTCTGTTTTGGATTAGATCATTTGTCCTGCAACAACTGCTAGGCACAGAAGTGCACTGCAGCTTCTTGTCTCTGACAGATGAAGAGGTTTCTCCAAGCTAATCTACAACATATCATGAAACACTAATCTGGAAAGAGAAAGGCAGAAGGATGTTTTCTGACCAAAATTGCCAATTCCTTTAAGAATTAGGTGCTCTGAGTTCTTGTCAAGGCAAAACCTGGCAGAGGCATACAAGGGAAAGAAGAGTTTTGATGGCTGCAAACCATAACCCAGTGCTGAAGTGCAGCTCCAGCCATGGGTCTGTACAGAATCACAGAAACATGCAGGTTGGCAAAGCCCCTCAGGATCACCAAGTCCAACCTAGAACCTACATGATTCACCTTAAACCACAGCCCTAAACACCACATCCAAACCACCCTTAAACACATCCAGTGCTGGGGACTCCACCACCTCCCTGGGCAGCTCATTCCAGGCCCTGACCACTCTCTCCATGAAAAACTTTTTCCTAATGTCCAATGTAAACCTCCTCGGCCTCAGCTTGAGGCCATTCCCCTTTGTTCTGTCTCCAGTTCCCTGTGAGAAGAGCCCAACAGCAGCCTCTCCACAATGTCCCTTCAGGTAGCTGTAGACAGCAATGAGGTCTGCCCTCAGCCTCCTCTTTTTCACACTAACCATCCCCAGCTCCCTCAGTCACTCATAAGATTTACTCTCCAGCCCCTTCCCAAGTTTCGTTGCCCTCCTCTGGACCTGCTCCGGCACCTCCACATCTCTCTTATATCAAGGTGCCCAATACTGGCACTGGTGAACACAATACTCAAGGTACCCTGAGAACACCCTGAAGAAACAAAGGTATGAAGCAAAGCTTGGATTCCTCACAAAGTGATGGATGTGGTTGAGCCAGCTGTAGTAGGTAGCACTGGGAGAAAAAAACAGCCTTTTCAGTTAGCAGAAGGCAGCAGGAGATCCTTTGGCTGGACGCCAGAGAAAACTCAAGACTGGAAACACTCTACAACACTTCATCGATTCTTCCTTATCAAATCTTTATGCAGAGACATAAAACAGTTATACTGAAGCAGCAAACCTGGTGCAGAAACCAAGATACATGCTCCAGTTTTGTATATTCTGGTATCAGTCTGGATTGTCACAACAGGTTTTACTGGGATGAAAGCACAATTTAGAAACTATTTCTTTCCATCTTTGCTATACCATTGAGATTTCATAGAACCATAGTATGTCAGAGGGTGGAAGGGACCTCGAAAGATCATCCAGTACAGCCCCCCTGCCAGAGCAGCATCACCCAGAGCAGATCACACAGGAATACATTCAGACAGGTCTTGGAATATCTCCAGAGAGGGAGACTCCACAACCCACCCTGGGTAGCCTGTGCCAGAGTTCTGTCACCCTCATAGGGAAAAAATTCTTCCTCCGGTTCACATGGAACCTCCTATGCCTCAACTTCCACCCATTGCCCCTTGTCCTGTCACTGGGCAGCACCCAGCAGAGCCTGGTTCCAGCCTCCTGGCGCTCACCCTGCACATATTTATAAACACTAATCAGGTCACCTCTTAGTCTCCTCTTCTCCAAGCAGCACAGCCCCAGCTGCCTCAGGTTGTCCTCATAAGGAAGATGTTGAACTTCCTTCACCATTTTTGTGGCTCTGTGCTGGACTCTCTTAAGCAGCTCCCTGAAGAACTGGACACAATACTCCAGATGTGGCCTCACCAGGGCAGAGTAGAGGGGCAGGAGAACCTCTCTCGACCTACTAATCACAGCCTTCTAATGCACCCCAGAATGGGATTGGCCTTTCTGGCCAAAAGAGCACATTGCTGGCTCATGGCCATCCTTCCATCCACCAGAACTCCAAAGTCCTTCTTTTCCCTTCACTGCTCTCCTGCTTTGAAACAGGTTCTGTCCTGATGAACTCCCAATTACTTTTCTAGTCCCTCCTGTTACCTTTATTAGTTCAATGTTGTTGCATGACTTAACCATTTTAAGTTTGGTGATGTAGACTCAAGTTCTTACATAGGTTGGTAGGCCACTGAACTCATCAGGCTATTTTCAGCCTTATTAAGAATCCTTGCACGTGTGAAAATGCAGAATTAGGACTTCTGTGTCATCCCCAGGTTAATTCAAGATACTCCTTACAAATTATTACCACTCAGAGAAACTGTTAAGAAATTAAAGTATGTGTCACTGTCATCCACCATCCTTTGAAAGGTTCCTGTCAGCATGCTGCATACTCCCATTTATCATCACCACTTCTCTCTGCTGCTCTTCACCCAGTAAGTTGGGATATTGTTATTTTACACAAGTACATCCTCAACCAGTATGCAGGGCAAGAAAGTGTTAGGGATGTAATTAAAAAAGCCCCAGCACTCTTCTTTCACATATGGTGCCACAGAAGTGCCTCTGCCCGTCTTGGGGGATGCTCATCTTTGCTTTTGTGTGAGCCCCCCATGCATCACTTTTTAGTGGATGTGTATGTGAGAGCTCAAACCAAGGCCATTCACATTCAAACAGTGGATATGCCAAGTCCATTTCAGTAGTCCTTCCTACTGGCCATAGAAACTACAGTGCTGCATGCAATCCAGATAGTTACTGTTCCTCTACGGTTTCAAAGACAAACCCCAGACCCTCCAACACCCTTGTAGCCAGCAGAAAGTTGACAAAAGTCAGCAAATGCTTAACTACAACCTTTTTTGCCCACCTCAGGAAATCTTGCACTGGTAGCAAGGGTGCGCTTATTTAACATCAAGCACACTTAACAAAGAAAAAGTAAATTGAAAATGAACTGGATGAGGACAGGCTGAGAGAGTTGGGGCTCTGCGGCCTGGAGAAGAGAAGGCTTCCATGAGACCTTGGAGTAGCCTTCCAGTATCTGAAGGGGGCCTACAGGAATGCTGGGAAGGGACTATCGACAAGGTCTTGTAATGACAGGACAAGGGGCAATGGGTTTCAACTGGCAGAGGGGAGACTGAAAGTGGATGTTAGGAGGAAGTTGTTTGCAGTGAGGGTGGTGAGACACTGGCACAGGTTGCCCAGGGAGGTTGTGGCTGCTCCCTCCCTGGAGGTGTTCAAGGCCAGGTTGGATGAGGCCTTGAGTGACCTGTGCTAGTGGGAGGTGTCCCTGTCTATGGCAAGGGGTTGGAACTGGATGATCCTTGAGGTCCCTTCCAACCTTACCATTCTATGATTCTATGTTTCAGTTTCCCATTTCTTATTATGGATCGCCACAGGCTGAAGGTTTCCTTTAAATCCATAGTAAGAAAACTCTGTGCAAAGACTATAAATACTTCTGAGTATTTATGTCTCATTAAACCTTATCGATGTTTTCTTTGGTTAGTCTAAACTTTTAATGAAACAAACCCTCTCTTAAACCAGCAGGACGGCTAAAGAACAAGTTCCCTTCCACCATCACGTCACGAACAAAGCAACTACGAGTGAGGATGATAATGAATAAATACCACAGATGTGCAAATGAAACAGCAAATCACTATTATCAAGCCTTAAGAAACCCATAGTGTTATGACAAGCTTAACACTGATCCAGGAATTTCTATGAGAAGAAAACGTAGGCCGCATTATGTAAGTATTTTCCTAAGAGATCCTTTGAAATAGAAAAGAAAATATTAGTTGACACTTGGGCCTGCTTGACAGTTACATTGCAATGGAGCATTCAGAATTGCTTTGTAGAACATCAGGTTACAAAACCAAAGGGAAGATATAGCCAACGTTAAGTACAGCTTACAGCAGCCTGTTAGGAACGCTGACCAGGATGTGCCATTTAGAGCAGCATAAATTAGAAGAAATTACAGTTCTGCTCCACCTGTACAGTTAGAAGCAAAGAAATAATATTAATTATATTGTCATCTCTTATGCTCTCCCTATGAATTATCTATTTATTGAAGTTCAGCAGGAAATAGTGGGTTTGCTGAACACCGCAGTGACAGCTGGGGGGCTACTCTTACCTTGCACATGCCTTACAGAAGGGCTTACAGCCCAATATCTGCTGTCAGCTATTGACAAAAATACTGACTCACCTTCAGAAAACTGACTCACGAAGTTACATCAAGTGCAGTGGCCATTCTGGCCTGCTTGTGCTACGCGTACAGAACTAGGGAAGGGGACAGAAATTAGTTTACGGGACAGAGTTTAACTGCAGTGAGTCCCCTTGGTGATGGAAGTTTAGTCTAGTATCACGGTACAGCTGTTGGGGCAGTGCATTGAAAGAATAAACTCTTGGTTGGACTCAGCTCCCAAAGTTCTTGCCTAGGCTTTAGCTCCACTTGTTACACCTGAAGTAACTTTACTCACACTCAGCACAAAGTACTGTGTCTGTAAATGCACACTGGAAGTGATGCAGTTTGCAACCTTGCATTGAAAAGGTAGGTTGGCTGCTGCAAGATGTTTTTAGAAAGGCAGTCACAGTTGATGCAACCTGGTCTGTTCTTGAGAAAAAAAAGCATCACTTTGGTGGTTTAGTTTGACCTTCATAGGAAAAGCTTGGGCTGAAACTACAGAAATGCATCCAAAGAAGAAGGAAAAATAGTATTTCCCTCCTACTTTGTGGCAGGCTGCTAAAGGGCACTAGAGCTCCAGAGCTCTCTGCAAACACCCCTGAGTTACAATGCACTACAAACTGAAACCACAAACTGAAAGATATGTGCTCAATTAAAAATAAAAACTAAATTAAATAATAATAATAATAATTTTAAAAATACATCTCCCAATCACCACTGCACCATTTCTCCCTGTAGCCTCCAAATGAAATGCAAGTTTGAAGCTGATTCAGATACATGAAAATCTATACCAAAGGTTCCATTTTATCTGTGATGTTCTGAAACACAAAATAGTGCATGGAAGTTAGGGATTTTTGGTTGGTTTTTTTTCCCTCCCCTTCACTGAAGACTCCTTACCAACTTATTTACAAAAGCTAGCATTAATGAGATGCATACATTATAATCTATACCTAATCCTGTAATCACGACCACACTTCAACAGACAACAAATAAAAATATACATAGGTCCTCCTCTTTTGTAACTAGGTCTTTGAACTGATAAATTAGCATTCATATTCTTTTCTCTCTCAAACCACTTGATAATTTCTTCCATACCTGAGGTACAATATGCTCATTAAGAAACATTCTGAAGATGCACAGCTGCACTGTGGTACAATTTCCATCGATGCTTTTGGAGAAAAAAAATATTTCCATAACACAGCAAGGTTAAAACACACAGATTAAGAAAAGTATGATTAGGGAGTGGTGTATCTGACTAGGATAACACAGGAGATGAGTTGAGACAAACACTTCACAAAGATTGACTCACCATTCAGTATGGGGAAGGGGGTCTAGAGCTTGGCATACTTAGAAAGACGTTTACTAGGCTGTTCACTTTTTTTTTTTTTTAGCCGTTCTCTATCCTGCACATTTGGTATACCCTCTTAAGATGATAATTTGGTCTATCATTACAAAGGCACACTGAACCACAGTCAAATACCCTTCCAGTGCTGCTTCGTGATTTTTATGAGAGTATAACCTGTGGAATGGCTCACATTAGGTCTGAATTATTAATGGGGCTGAATGATTAGATTGCTTTTCGTCGTTATGGGTACTAATAACACATCCACACGGCAACGCCAAACTGTCGTTGCTTCAGAGCTCTACAGATCGATGTCATAAAACGCGCATTTCCAACTTCTGGGACTTGAGCAGCTGCCCGGCACCACCCCACTCTCGGGCCCGATTCCCTTCCCGCTGGCGGCGGCACCAGCTGGCGCGGCGCTGGGTTCCCCGCCGCACGGGCGAGCAGGGTGCGAAAGTGGCGGCACCACGGGCAGTGACTGCCCCCGCCTTACCACCAAGCGCGGAACCGCACTTCTCCCAGCGCAGCTGCCGGCCGCCGCTCCCCAGCCCAGCTCCGCTCCCGGCAGCGGAGCAGCCGCGCGGGCACCGCGGCAGGAGGTACGCGCACGGCGGGAGCTGGTTGCGAGGGTGCAGCCCGCACCGACGGCCCCCCGAGGAACTCGGCGCTTCTCCGCCAGCCCCTGTCCTCCGGCCCGGCTAGACGCGCCGCTGTCTTGCCAGCAGCGAGCTGAGCCCGGGCTGCCCAACTCACCCAGCGAACAAGTGGGATACGGCTGAAGTTTTACTTTGCCGCTGCCGGCTTCTCCCGCAGCCGCCGCCATAGAAGCCCCGGGATCTTTTAAGTTTCGCGGCGCGCAGCACGCTCCCTTCCCCTCTTCCTCTCCCCAAGCCCGTTCCGAGCCCCCTAACCCCTCGACCCCCGAGCTTAGCCCAGAGCACAAAGCGCAGCCGGCTGAGAGCCGGCGACCGGGTGCGGGCGGCCGGTGTCGGTGGCAGAGCGAGGGCTGCCCGTGGTACTCACCCGCTTCCCAGACGCACGGTCAGCAGCAACAGCAGCAGCCGGGCCCCGCGGCGGCGGCTCCAGAGGGGCGCGGGGCCCCCCCACGCATCCATGAGGCTGAAGGTTCTCTCCCTTCCACGAGTTTTCTCCGGAGAGGATGGGGAGGTAGCGACCTGGCCAATCCCACCGTGTCCCCCCCTCCACCGGCACACGGCAGGCAGAGGGAGGGGTAGGAGGGGAAAAAATAAAATGAAATAAAATAAACCACCCAAACAGGTAGGAACCCACTCTACGAGGAGCGAGCAATTCGCCCAATAGGCTCATCAGGTTGCCCCATAAATTATCCAAAAAACTGCTGGGCGAATCAGTCCCTGGCAGAGGTGGAGCCTGCGTTACTAGAAGGGAAACATGCTTGGGAGAAAGGGTGGCAGTGATTTGCGATTTCCTCCAGCGAGGGAAAATAATCCCGTCTCAGCCGTGAAGAAATACGCCGATACAGAAAGTGATGAGTGTGTAGTTAGAGCTACGTATAGAGAGACATGTAAATGGGTTTTATCTTTAAAGCCACTCAGAGATCTGCTCGCAATCCAAGCAGCAACCCTCGGACCTGCCAAGCGGAGACCCGCAGGCGGGAGGAGAAGCGCCGGGGGATGCCTGCGGACACCCGCGGAGGCTGCGCAGCCCCGTGCCCGGCGCGAACGCGATTTCAAGGAGGGCGGCACCACTTGCGGGGGCAAGGAGGGACCGTCCAGTCCCTCGTCCGTCCCCAGGAGAAAGGGCTCAGCCCTCCAACCAAGCCGTTCTGGAGGCAGGCTGCACGCTCGTCAAGGGCACAAGTGCGACGGCGGGAATTCCGCGCAGCCACGCAGCGACAGCGGTGCAAGCCCGGAGGCTGCGGGCGGCTCTACGCGGCCGCGGAGCGCCCCCGGGGGGGAAGGGGGAGGAAAGCGAGCGATGCGCGGTGCTATAAAATGCACAAGGGTTTGCTGCAGGATTCAAAAGGCACTGCTCCCTCCCTTTCTCGTTTCCTCCTGCCTCTCTCGGGAGAGCTTCGGGGCAAAGTAGCCAACCCTCCATCCACCCCACCACCCCCCCTCGCCCCCGCAACCACCGTTGCCATCATCCTAAATCCCCCACCAAAAACGAAAGCCGAGGCAGGAGATGCAACTGCGGTGGCAGTCGTTTCCCCCGGCGGCGGGGACAGCTAGTTACGCCCCGGCGGGAGCAGAGCTTAAGGGAAGGGTCCTTCTAGTCACGGTTTCAGGCTGAGATGACTCCTGAATCCATCCCTATCCCGATTCCCTGGTCCCGGCGATGCCACTGCTCGCATCTATCTTACGGAGCACTCCTGGAGTAACCTGTGCTGGGGGATTCCCGGCGGAAAAAAAGCAAAGCGTTTTCTAGCCATCATCATCCTTTGAGTCCAGATGCACAGAAATGTAGATAATGCCTCTTTCCGTGGCTGTGTTGCAATGGTTTGGTTTGGGTTTTCCTGCTACTTTACACATCAGCTGGTTATTATTTTATACACACAGCTTTAATGGTTAAAGAAACTCAGCACGCCTCAGAGAGCTGCAGCACATTAAGTGAAAATTCAACGACTTGAAAATTAATAGCCAGTCCTGGGGGTACTGGCAGAAGGTAAAGGCACATATTATTGTATGACCTGAGGTCTCTTTATTGGTGGATTAACACAGCAGGCAGCGTCTTGCCATGATGGCAGAGGCATGAGCTCAGAGGAGAAAAATATGCATTTATTACAGAGTAAAGTGCAGAAGCAGCTCAGCTTCCCTGATGCAGCTGGTGGCACTGGCTCCCAGGAGCAAGATTGCTGTCCCCTTCAGCAAGAAAATAAGCACAGCCTGTCCCCAAGTCCCTTTCTCTCTGGGAAGTCCTTTTGCCCTGAAAAGAGCCACAGTCCTTAGGTTTATTATGGATCGATCTCTCAAATTGACTGCATTTTGCCAAATAAACAACGAACTCTTCTTGTGCCTTTGCTTCTGATGTTTATGGAGCCATCAAAACTCTTTACTAGTCTATAAAATTTTTGTCCTGTCACTAAAATATATTACGTAATTAATGTGACAATGGAGAAAGTCTGATGCAAGACATTTAAGGGTACTTTCAAGATTAAAAGACATCTTATTTCTACATAAGCCATTTGGAGCACCTCTTTACAAGCACTTCATTTTACCCTTGTATAGGTCCAGTTGCTTGCTAGCTCTGAAAGAGGTGAAGGACCACAGTTAAAATGTCAGGTAGCTTGAACAGTGAGGAAAACAAAATTTTTCATTTTTGAAAATAAAATCAACACCAAAAATACTTCTCAAATAACGTAAGACTAAGGGTGATAGCAGAATAAGCTGCTTTCAGGTAGCCCCAAATCTGTTTTTTTCCGTGTTACTCTTATGTCACCCCTCTCAAAACTAGAGAAGAAACTCTTTCATGTGTATGTAAATTACTACATGAAAAATAGGTCTAAAAACAGTGATAAGCAAACAGGAAACACAAAATAATAATAAATGTGTTTAACTACTAGAGGAAAATTCATATTGTCTGCCTTCCTAATGACAAAAGAAGCAATAAAGGAAAACTGCAAAACAGTATCAGAAAGTCATAGAGAGGATCACTTAGAACAGGTTGCACAGGATGGAGTCTGAGGGGGGCTTTGAATGACTCCAGAGATGGAGACTCCACTAGCCTCTTCCAGTAGCCCACCACCCTCAATATAAAGAAGCTCCTCCTCATGTTTAGATGGAACTTCCTATGTACGAATTTATGCCAGTTACCTCTAGTCCTGGCACCACAGAAAAAAGACTGGCCTTACCCTCCTGACACTCACCCTTTAAGTATTTCATAGATTCATAGAATGTATTGAGTTGGAAAGGACCTTAAAGATCATCTAGTTCCAAACCTCCCCTGCCATCAGCAAGGATGCTTTCCGACAGACCAAGTTGTTCAAGGTCTTACGCAATTTGGCCTTGAACACTTCCAGGGAGGGGGCATCCCAAGCCTCCTTGGGCAACCTGTGGCAGTGTCTCCCCACCCTCACTGTAAGGAATTTCTTCTTACCTCCAGTCTCAATCTGCCCTCCTCAAGCCTCAATCCATTCCCTCTCATCCTAACGCTACAAGCCCTTGTCAAAAGTCTCCTCTCAACTTACTTGTAGCCCACTTCGGGAAGACTGCTCTAAGGTCTCCCTGGAATTTTCTTTTCTCCAAGTTGAACGGTTCCAAATCACTCAGCCCCATAGCAGAGGCATTTCAGCCTTCTAATCATCTTTCTGGCCCTCCTTTGGATCCACTTGATGTCAATGTTGTGCTGGGTGCACCAGAACTGGATGAGGTACTCTAGGTGGGGTCTCACAAGAGCAGAGTAGAGGGGGAGAACCACCTCTCGTCCTACTGGTCACACTTCTTTTGACCCAGCCTAGCACATGGCTGCCTTTTGGGCACCTGACATTTTCAAGTCCTTCTCCTCAAGGCTACTCTCGAGCCACTCCTCATCCAGCCTGTATTTGTGCTTGAGATTATCCTGATGCAGGTGTAGGACCTTGCACTTGCCCTTGTTGAACTTCATGTGGTTGGCTTGCACCCACCTCTCAAGTCTGTCCAAGTCCCTCTGGATGACATCCCTTCCCTCTAGCCTGTCAACTGGACCACACAGCTTGGGGTCACCTACAAATTTGCTGAAGGTGCCTCAATGCCATTCCCTATTTCCCTGACAAAAAAATGTTAAACAGCACTGGTCCCAGTACCAGCCCCTGAGGGATGCCATCTGTGACTGCTCTCCATTCAGACACTAAGCCTTTGACCACAACTCTTGAGTGTGGCCATCCAGGCACTCCCTTGTCCAGTCAGTGGTCCTCAGGTCCTTACTTTTCCAGTTTGTTGAACATGATATGATGTGAGACTGTCAAATACTTGACACAAGCTTGTAAGAACTGGTAAGATCACAGAACCACAGAATGTCAGGGGCTGGAAGGGACCTCCAAAGCTCATCCAGTCCAATCCCCCTGCCAGAGCAGGATGACCTAGACCACATCACACAGGAATGTGTCTAGGCAGGTTTTGAATATCTCCAGAGAGGGAGACTCCACACCCATGCTGGCAGCCTGTTCTAGTGTTCTGTCATCCTCACAGGGAAAAAAATCCTCCTCGTGCTTAAATGAAACTTCCTATGCCTCAGCTCCCACCCATTGCCCCTTGTCCTGGCACTGGGCATCACCGAGCAGAGCCTGGTTCCAGCCTCCTGGCACTCACCCTTTATGTATTTATAAACATTGATGAGGTCACTTCTCAGTTTCTTCTTCTCCAAGCTATTCTTCAGGATAAAAAGTCCCAAGTCACACAGCTTTTCTTTATGAGAGGCAGTCTAATCTTCTGATCACCTTCATATCCCTTTGTTGTTCCTTCTCGAGCAGTTCCCTGTCCTTCTTGAATTGGGGAGCCCAGAACTGGACACAGTACAGGTGAGGAAAAGTGAATATTGAAGGAAAGATAGGGAAATTACTCAGATGAGTGTCAAAAGAAGGAGATGCTGATGTGGGATGATAAATTAAAGGACAGCAAATCACCATGGTCTGAATATATTCATCAACCACTTAGTACTGGAGTAGCAGACCTAACATAAATGTTTAAATCCTCAACTGAAAACTCCTGCTGATGAGAGTAGGAGGGGTGCCTTAAATAAAGTGGTAAAGGAAGATATCAACAATGGCACTCCAGACCTGCTAGGCACCCATTCAGAAACAGCAAGTTGAACAATGTTAAGGTACAAGCAAAGCTCCAGGATTGAAGTCTCTATTATCATTAAAGAGGCACAAACCAGAATGTCTTCTGTAAAGGCAAATGACTGTCTCTAACTTCTTCAATCACATTTAATGAGTTCCTGAATAGAAGAACAAGGCTACATAGTTCACTGTCATTCAAAACCTTTTACAGTCTATCAGTGGTTTGTTAAAGGAGCTGTCCAGCCATGGAGTGAGCAGGACAGGGACAACATCTTCCTGAGACTGCTCAAGGATACTGTCAGATTGCTTAGCTTGCCACCTTTAAAAGATGAATCATGAGTTCTGCTCCTGAGAATATCTTGTTTGGCCAGCTCTGAGGGAATTGTTCTTCAGGCAAGAAATAGGAAAATTTACAGAATCACAGAAGATTAGAAGCAACAAATAGGAAAATTTACAGAATCACAGAATATTAGAGGTTGGAAGGGACCTCTAGAGATCATCCAGTCCAACCCCCATGCCAAAGCAGGATCCCCTAGGGTAGTCTGCACAGGAGTGCACCCAGGTGAGTTTTGAAAGCCTCTAAAGAAGGAGACTCCACAAGCTCTCTGGGCAGCTGTCAAGATTTGTTCTTCTAGATTTCCATGTTGTGAAATTTAGGTGCGAGACCAGATAGCACCGAAGAACTGTTTATTAAAGGATAAAGCTGAACAGAACAGAGGAAGAGAGGGAAGGGGGAAAGAGGGAGAAGGAACAACAGAGAAAAGGAGAAGAGCAGGGAAGGAAAAGAGCAGGGATTACATTACCATCAGCTGAAGATGTGGAGAGAGAGAGAGAGATGTGTGCATGGTGCAGGGATGTTCTGCGGAGTTCATCAGGAGTTCTTCAGGAGTTGTTCTGCAAGAGTTGTGCCTTGAATTATTCTGATGGAGGCGTTCTAGTGGAGGTGCTCTGGTGGTTGTGCTCCAGCCCTCTGAACATCTTCGTGCCCCTCCTCTGGACTGGTTCCAACAGTTCAATGTCCTTCCTATGCTGGGGGCTCCCAAACTGTAGACACTATTCTAGATGGAGAAATGCAATGCGGAAGTCTACTAAAACAGAGTTGCAGTAGATCACCCCTTCCCTAACTCCTTAAAAGGATAAGGATTGATTTGGATTCCATAGCAGTACACCTAACCCTTAGGCTGTGGCAAAATGAGCAAAGGCAGTTAGCACAAACTTGTGATTTCCAGTCTGGAAGCTACCTATTCAACTTCAAGGTACCTATAATCTGTAATGTAGCTAAAATTACAGGAGAAAGAATTTTCATTCTTAAAGCTGAAGTCCAAAGAGCAGGTAGAGGGGAAAATAACCCTGAAAGTAGTTAATATCACTCTATTGGAAAGCATTTTGACTCTTCAAAACATAGATGTGCAAGACCACAGAGGAACCTAAAAACACTCACATATGATTTTCGATAGTTGACATCACACATCTCTCGTGGACATAACTACTTTCCTGACAGGAGCATGTGAAGCTTGCTGGCAGGTGTGTGCGCCTCCAGACCACTCAGTGCATAAAAAAGCTATGACGATCTAGCCCCAGTGGGCAGCTCTTCTTCATCCCCTGTGTTTGAGGGAAGTGGATGGTCCATACTGATGTAGTTCTGTAAGGAGCACTTATCTTACCAAGAGCAAAGTCATCCACTGTGTGGGGAGGGAAGAGAAAATTGTATAATCATAGAATGGTAAGGTTGGAAGGGAGTTCGAAGATCAGTTCCAACCCCCCGCCATAGGCAGGGACACCTCCCACTAGCACAGGTCACTCAAGGCCTCATCCAACCTGGCCTTGAACACCTCCAGGGAGGGAGCAGCCACAACCTCCCTGGGCAACCTGTGCCAGTGTCTCACCACCCTCACTGCAAACAACTTCCTCCTAACATCCAGTCTAAATCTCCCCTCTGCCAGTTGAAACCCATTGCCCCTTGTCTTGTCACTGCAAGACCTTGTCAATAGTCCCTCCCCAGCTTTCCTGTAGGCCCCCTTCAGATACTGGAAGGCCACTCCAAGGTCTTCTTGAAGCCTTAATGTGTTCTGTACTCCACTAAACAGAGAGAGCAAGCAGATAACCAGCCAGGGCTCAAGGACCAGTGCAGCCATGCCTTCAAAAGAGTAGATTCAGCACTTTCTCTTGTTGAAGCTATCAGTGTAGACCTTAAAATGCATAAAGCAAATTCCTGTGTGTACCTCACCCTCTAGACCGATAGAATCCTAGAATGGTTTGGGTTGGAAGGAACCTTCAAAGGCCATTTAGTTCAATAGAATCATAGAATGGTTTAGGTTGGAAGTGACCTCAAAGATCTCCTAGTTCCAACTCCCCTGCCATAGTCAGGGACATCTTCTAAAAGCATGCACATGTGCTTTGTGTGCTTGCATTTGGGTAGAGCACAAATCATAGAATGGTTTGGGTTGGAAGGGACTTCCAAAAGCCGTCTAGTCCAGTTCCCCTGCAGAAAGCAGGGACACTCTCTACTAGATCAGATCGCCCAGAGCCTTGTCAAGCCTGACCTTGAGTATTTCCAAGGATGTGGTTTCAACTACCTCCTTGAACAACCTGTTCCAGTTGTTCCACCACCCTCATAGTAAAGAACTTTCTCCTAACATCCAACCTAAATATCCTTTTCTCCAATTCCAAATCATTGCCCTCATCCTATCGCTGCAGGTCTTTGCAAGCAGTCTCTCTCCAGCCTTCTCTTAGACCCCCTTCAGGTGCTGGAAGGTGCACAATATTTTAAGCCTGCAGCTCAAATGAAAACAGTTCCATTCTTCTCAGGGCAAGAAACAAAAAGAATGTAATCATTTCAGAACTGGCCTTTTAAAGTGGACCTTTAAATATGAGGATGGTGACTGCCCACAGGAAGAGAACACAAAGATGCAGACACAAAACTTCAGTGCAGTTTTCACACCGTGATTAAAAGCCATCAAATAGTTGTGTTCAGTGAAACAGTCAACATCTTAATAGAAAATAAATTATGAAGCTCTCACTTCCTATAGTTAAATATAATTTTAAGATTTCATCTCCAATACATTGATTCAACTGCTTGCTCACTTATCTTGTTCATGAAAATCATTACTAAGAGTGCAGCACTTACAAATCTCAAGTAGAGAACAATGAATGTAGGGAAGGAGCCGACTGCACCCATCTCTGCATGCAAGGGAGAGGGGAAGGGTTAGAGCACATAAAGAAGACATTCCTTTAAGCTATGATGTTGGTACACTGGCAGGCATTTAAGCTGTGATGAAATGTCCACCATTATTAAGTTTGCAGACAACACCAAGTTAGGAGCAGATGTGGATCTGTTAGAGGGCAGGAGGGCTCTACAGAGGGACCCAGGCAGGCTGGACAGATGGGTACAGTCCAATGCCATGAGTTTTAAAAAGGCCAAGTACCAGGTTCTTCACTTTAGGCACAACAACCTCATGCAGTGCTACAGTCTGGGGACTGTAGAGTTGGAGAGCAGGACAAGGGAGGTTATTCTGCCCCTGTGCTCAGCACTGCTCAGGCCACACCTTGAGTGCTGTGCCCAGTTCTGGGCCTCTCCATTTAAGAAAGATGTTGAGGTGCTGGAAGGTGTCCAGCAAGGCTGGGGATGGGTCTGGAGCACAGCCCTGTGAGGAGAGGCTGAGGGAGCTGGGGGTGTGCAGCCTGCAGAAGAGGAGGCTCAGGGCAGACCTCATTGCTCTCTGCAGCTACCTGAAGGGAGATTGTAGCCAGGTTGGGTTGGGCTCTTCTGCCAGGTACCCAGGAACAGAACAAGAGGACAGAGTCTCAAGCTGTGCCAGGGCACATTCAGGTTGGATATCAGGAAGAAGTTCTTCAGAGCAAGAGTAATTGGCATTGGAATGGGCTGTCTGGGGAGGTGGTGGAGTCCCCATCCCTGGAGGTGTTTAAGAGGAGACTGAGACACTTAGTGCCATGGTTTAGTTAATTAGAAGGGTTAGGTGATAGGTTGGATTCAATGATCCTAGAGGTCTTTTCCAACCTGCTTAATTCTGTGATTCTGTGAAATGGAAAACAAATCAAGTTGTACACTATGGTAACTAGGCTGAAGTGCTTAGGTACAGGAAGCCAACTTCAAAGCACAAGTGTTGCCTTGGTGTATGACAATCGTCATCAGCTTTCACCAGATCTCCAAGCATTTTCAAAATGAATCAGAAAACAGCAAAGATAAATTTTGATCCTTCCTGATTCACAAGGTCTAAATCCACAATCCTTCTCCTCAATAAAAGTACAATTTTGATTTTTAACTTTCCCTCATATTTCAGAACACAGAGGGCAGAACCCTGGAATTCCCAGGAGCCTGGATTTCCCATCTGCCAAGACAGCAGACTTCGCTAGGGAATATAGTGACTGATGAGAAGGGTGAAGCACATCTGTGCTGCAGGCAAGGGAAGGCGTCTTACAGGGGACTGGGGCCCCAGAATGCGCCAGGTTCATTTAGGAAGTCCATCTTGGACAGCAAGTGAGCCTAGCAAGCATGGGAAGCATTCAAACTCTTCCAGTTAATGCTCTTTTCCTCCTAGCAAGTGATACAAAGCCACACCTTGAGTTTGGTGTTCAGTATTGGGTACCACAATACAAGAGAGCGGTGGAGGTGCTGGAGAAAGCGCAGAGGAGGGCAATGAAGCTAGGGAAGGGTTTGGGGAATAAATATGATGAGAAGTGGCTGAAGGAGCTGGGGATGGTGTGAAGAAGAGGATGAGGGGAGACCCTCATGGCTGTCTACGGTTACCTGAAGGGACATCGTGGAAAGGCTGTTGCTGGGCTCTTCTCACAGGTAGCTGAAGACAGATCAAGGGGGAATGGTCTCAAGCTGAGACTGGGGAGGTTTAGATTGGACATTAGGAAAGTGTTTTTTTATGAAGAGAGTGGTCAGGGACTTAAATGGAGGCTGCTACTGGGCTCTTGTTACAGGGAAATAGTCATAATGGCCTCAGGCTGTGACTGGGTAGGTTTAGACTGGATATCAGGAAACATTTTTTCCCAGCAAAAGTGATCAGGTACTGGAATGAGCTGCCCAGGGACCTGGTGGCGTCCCCAGTCCTGGATGGTTTGAAGGTCATTTGGATGTGATGTTGGGGATATCATTTAAGGGTGTACTTTGTAAGGTAGGGTTGATGGTTGGACTTTGTGATCTTGAGGGGCTTTTCCAACCTGAATGTGTCTGTGATTGTGCTAGTTGAAGCATAGAGAGAGTTCACTACTTACACTGGCACTTCAGTTCAAAGGAGGAGCATGCTTTCAAAGTGAGCCTCCCAGTCAGCACCTACCGAGATTTAGCTGGCAGAACAAGAGAGTCCCCAGAGCACATGAAGGTGCTTGCAGCATCCTTTTGGAGGTGGAACCTACTGTGTTTCAGCACTAATATGCCTTCAGCCTATGGGGTTACATTAATGCAGGTCTAAAGTAATCTCCTCCAAATGTACTTACTATGGGTGTTGGCTTCTCAGGGCCAGTTGATCCTCTCTGAAGACCTGCTTCTATTTCACCATGCGGTATTTGCTGACGCAGCCAAAGCCACAGTGAGTTGTGGGAGGACTCTCCACCTGGAGACCACTGACAAG
>VWYK01129241.1:0-11098 GCA_013399775.1 Semnornis frantzii | reverse complement strand
AGAGTGGTTGTAGAGTCTCCTCTTAAGACTCAAGACCCATCTGGACACGTTCCTGTGTGGCCTGCCTTCGGTGATCCTGCTTTGGCAGAAATGTTGGACTTGATGATCAGAGGTCCCTTTCAAGCCCTACCGTTCTATGATTTTACAATTCTGCTGCCAGGGCACAATATGACCTATTGTTGAAGGCCACAAGAAGATTCAACTCCCATTTGTGAGTAGTATCACTGACTATTCATGTGAATTACTGCTTCACTGAAAGGGAGGTAAAACACTTACAATCCCTTTTCACATCCAAAGCAAACAGCAACCTCTTATACCCAACAAAATCTCCAAATATATTTTCATTACAAATGACTCGACCTGGTTTTCTTCAAAATGAGGAATATCAATAATTCTCAAACTCTGGAAAACTTTTCAAATCTGTTTTATTGCTGTTAAGGCCAGACTTTGAAAATCTAAGTTGCGTTTTATTTCCCAAGTATTTCCAGTGATCCTAGGGGACTGTTCTTAGCATATGTTATCATTTAGTGTGAATAAATCAACACCCAGATGGCCATAAATTGTAGTAATAGATTGGATTTTACAGTGATAGTTCAGAGGTGAAATGCATAGGGAAGTTCATCCAGTTTTGAAGAATAAAACAAGACAAAAGTATTAAAATCCAACTCCTTCTCATTACCTTAAAAAAAAAAAAAAGCCTGAAATTTGGAAAATGTTCAATAACTTCTCATTATTTCTGTAGATTGTTCATAATTGGATCCAAGAATAAAAAAAAGGGGGTGGGGAATCAAACCAGTACTTAACTCGAAATATTAACTACACATTGTTCTCCTGTAAGCACTCAACAGACCTCTTCTTGTTAAAATTATTGCAAATTGGAACAGTAGTTCCTTCCTGAATCAACATTCATTTGTCTCTCCTTCTGAGGACTGTTACAGTTTGAAGTCACAAATGGTTATTTATTTATTCCCCTATAAAATGCATGCATGGTCCCAAAAGCCAGAATAAAACATTCCACAGTACTCACAAGTGCACTACTCATTATTACAAATTATTAGACCACTTCATCTTCTTTGCCAGTTCCTTCTTTAATAAATAAATAAATAAGCATGGTCCCCCAATACAAGCCTAAAATACAAAACAATAAAAATGATAGTAATAATAATGATATGTTTGCTCGGCCTTTTATGGCCTGGAAAACAAATGTCTGCTGACTCGTATTGCAGGGATACACACATTGCAAGCTGATACATGGCTGAGTCAGTCTGTTCCTTACCCCGAGGATGCTTAGCCTGGAAAGAAAAAATTCACTTAGAATCATAGGGTTGCTTTGGCTGCAAAAGGCCACTAAGTTCATCAGGTTCAACCATCAACCTAACACCACTGTGGCCATTAAAACGTGTCCCAGAGTGCCAGGTCTACATGGTTTTTGAACATGTAGTGATTCCACCACCTCCCTGGGCATCAGGATCTGGAAATAACTACAGGAATTATAAGATGAAGCTACACTGCTCTTGATTTGAGATCTTCCCTTTAAGATGACATAAAAGTCACCTTTGACTCAAAAGGCTTGTATACCAAGAGCAGCATCCTGAAAAGATGTTTGAAAACATGTTGTAATGAAGCCAGTATTAGCCTTTCCTCCCAAGCAGCTAACAACGGGACAAGAGATAGTGGCCTCGAGATGTACCAGGGGAAGTTTATATCAGATATTAGGAAGAATTTCTTTACTGAAAGAGTGGTGAGGCACTGGAACAGGCTGCTCGGGGAAGCGGTGGAGTCACCACCCCTGAAGGTGTTTAAAAAAAATGAGTGGATGTGGTACTTTTGGAGATGGAGATGTTGGTTAGGTTGGACTTGACAATGTCGGAAGTCTTTTCCAACCTTAATGATTCTATGATTATGTAACTCTATCATTTTTTTCCTGGACTTCTTTGTGCAACTAGGCACACCTTGCTAAGTGAAGCAGTCCAGCATCAGGCCCCATGATAACACCAAATTGCACTTGGGATGCTCAGTGTGCTCTAGCTTTGTATCTTACTTTATTACAATATCGCAATATCACAAAACATTAGCGGCTGGAAGGGACCTCCAGAGATCATCGAGTCCAACCCCCCTGCCGAAGCTGCATCACCTAGGTTACTCCACACAGGAATGCATCCAGGCAGCTTTTGAAAGTCTCCAGAGGAGACTCCACAACCTCTCTGGACTCTGTACAGTGTAGCCTCCCGTGGAGGTATAAGGAGCCTGGAGATGGCTTTAAGCAGGCCAAATGCATCTTCATTATTCTGTTTCTCAAACCCAAATTCAGCTCCAAAGAGCTATTCATTCACCTGAATTTTCTCATTAGTCCTTTCTTCTGTGTCAGGGACTGTTTTCCTTCCATTACAGTCAAGGAGAGTATGATTAGAGAGGGAATTTCCAGGCAAGAAAAGACAAGAACGAAGGTACGCTCTGCATTCTCAGTCATCCTAATCATGATACAAGTAACACAATAAAATACAAATACTTCTCAATCTCCTGGAAAGACATTATGCTCAGAGGTGGTGTAAAAAGATTATGGGTTGTGTGTGTCCTCAAAAATCCTTCTAACAGTGATGAAATCAAATTAATTTCCCAAGAGCTTCTGGAGTGAAATCACTTTATTTACTTAGAAGACTCCACATTTCAGCTCTGTACACTCACTGAAAGTAAAAAAATATGTGTAGATAGTACAGTCCAAGTCTTTTCCTCTACTTAGACATCAGATAAATTCTCATATACAAGGCAAGACTGTTCGAATCAAAAAGAAAATAAACATCTTCATATTTCGAGAATCTGTGCTGCAGTTGGTCTGTTGGTGTTGCAATCTAACTCACTTAAAACCCAACTGATTCTTGCATCAGGTATCTCTAGTTAAAAAGAAAAAACTGAGGTGGAAATCAAACTGGGCCTTTCTTCACTTGTAAAAAGTCTGCAGGTTACTGGGGTTTTGTCAGTATTAAGATCAAGTATAACTACAAGAGAGAGTCATAGGTGTTGCTATGATTTATTTTGGTTGTAACAAGAGTATACAATACCCATGGGCAGCAGTAATCATTATTTGATGGTATCACCATATTCTTTACTACTACACTTAAGGGAGTCAAAGTCAAGAATTGTCTAATATGGCAATACAAATCTGATGGTTATTTACAGTCCGGAAATGCAGGAGATGTCTACAAGTCTTTGAAAATAAATTCATAAGATCATAGAATCCCAGAAGGGCTTCAGTTGGAAGCAACTGTAAAGATCATCTAGTTCAAAGCCCCGCTGTCACAGGGACACCTTCCACTAGACTAGGTTGCTCAAAGCCTAATCCTGCCTGATCTCAAACACTTCCAGGAAGGAGACATACATAACTTTCCTGGGCAACTTGTTCCAGCGTCTCACACCCTCACTGTAAGGAACTTCTCCCTAATGTCTAAACCTACCCTGCACTAGTTTAAAACTATTGCCTCTTGTCCTTTCACCACATGCCCTTATAAAAAGTCCCTGCCCGGCTTACCTGTAGGTCCTCTTCAGGACCTATGAAGTCTCCTCAGAGCCATTTGTTCTCTGGGCTGAAGAGTTTGTCCCTGCTCTCCTAGCCTGTCCTCACAGTAGAAATGCTCCAGCCCTCTGATCATTTTTGTGGTCCTGTGAGCCTGGTAGAAGACCATGCAGAAATAATAGTGACATTTGGGGAATCTTCCAGAAATAGTCATAGAAAGGGCTTTTAATTAGTCACCTGCTCGCTCTTTATTTTACTATAAAATAGACTAAACTTCAGGATTTCAGTAAATCTTCCTTCAATCTAATCAATCTGGAACAAGATGCTTCCAGTACTTGAAAGGGGCCTATAAGAAAGCCAGGGAGAGACGTTTTAGAAGGGCTTGTAGTGATAGGGTGAGGACAATAGGATTCAAGCCTGAGGAGCAAAGATTTAGACTGGGTATTAGGAAGAAATTCTTTACAGTGAGGATAGTGAGACACTGGAAGAAGTTGCCCAGGGAGATTGTGAATGTCCCCTGCCTGGAGGTGTTCAAGGCCAGGTTGGATTGGGCCTTGAGCAACCTGCTCCAGTGGGAGGTGTCTGTGCCCATAGCGGAGGGGTTGGAACTGGATGGTCTTTAAGGTCCCTTCCAGCCCAAACCATCCTATGATTCTGTAATAAGGCAGGTGCTTTGATCTTCAAGAAGCATTTGTGATACAGCTTCTCCTTCTACCTCCTTTGTCAGGCAAGAGGAAATGCAGCTTGTTAAACAGACTGCAAATCCTTTTACTCACAGCTTTCCAGTACCTGTGTCATCAGACAATGACACAGAGCCTCCAACAGTCTGTGTAGCATATGTTTGGAACACAGAGTAAAAGAATCTTATTAGCTGGCTCTATTAGTTGAAAAGAACAGGGGTAAAATCTTTAGTATGCTGAATTTAAGGTGTCAGGGCATTACACATCCCACAAAGATGAACAGAGAGGGAGAAAATTCACACCTCTTTTAAATGTTGTTAGAGTGTAGGTGGGGAGGATAGTGCAGTTCTGGGTTACACACAGACCAGGTACTGACTAGGGAAAGTGGAAATTTAAGCAAAGCCACAAAAGCTTCTTTTTCAATGCTAAGTTTTGCAACAGAGTCGTATTACCATGTCACTGAGGAGCTGAAGAATCCCAGAAGACAGACAGCCATGCACAGACCAGTAGATTAGAGGCCTTCACAAGCTTCCCACAGAAATCTGCACTGAGCAGGGACAATTTGGCCCTTTCACACTTCTTAATTTCTTGCACCTGTTCCTCATTTCCAGAAACAAGTGACAGGACAAGTGGAAACGGCCTCAAGTTGTACCAGGAGAGGTTCAGGTTGGATATTAGGAAATTTTTTTTCACAGAAAGGCTTATCAACCATTGAAACAGGCTACCTGAGGAAGAGGTGGAGCCATCCCTGGAGGTGTTCAAAAGCTATCTTGATGAGGTGCTTAAGGATGCAGTCTAACAGCTGTGTACAGGGAGATGTTGGCTTATGGCTGGACTCAATGATCTTAACATCTTTTTTGCCCAGGTGTTCCATAATTCTAGAAGCTCTTTGCAGAGCTTGGTCTATAATTATTGCTTATCTAGCCAGCAAAGGGAAAATTCAAGCGTCACTCCTCACATGTAGACATCACTTTCCCCACCAGTGAGCAAAGAAAAAAAAGGAATTTGGCAACCTGAGATGGACTGCTACCCCTGCCAAACCTACTGCATGGCAAAAACAACTTCCCCCAGGGATTGTCAGGGATCTTAAAATGGTCTAATCTGAACTGACACCACCAGATGCCCTGTTCAGAATTGCAAAAAGCCTTAGAGTGTCCAGCCATCTACCAGTACCTCAGACATAGTTTTTTCAGAAATTAATGTGACTTGGATTTTGTGGGAAAATATATCGTTACGGGAAAACAAGATGGGGATGGGGATTGTCTGCATTTCTTCTTAAAAAATTGATTGATATGACCGAAGCCCCCAGACAAGTGTAGATGCTTTTTTGGGTTTTTTTTTCTGTTTGATTGGTTGGTTGGTTGGTTTTGTTGATGGTTTTGTTGTTGTTCTTGGTTGGTTGTTTTTTTGTTGGTTTTTGGGGTTTTGTTTTGTTTTGTTTTGTTTTTTTGGTTTTTTGGGGTTTTTTTTGTTAGAGCAGTTGTGTCTCCATGCTCCTTAGGTCCTTTATGAAAGGACTTAAGGCTTGACTAAACTTCTACTTGACAAACATATTCTCAGAAATGTTCTTGGGGTGTTTTTTTCTCATCTTCCTTAGAAGTTCAACCATTTTTAATACCAGTTTTGAGGACAGCTGAGGAGGGAAGGAATCTCCTGCTAGAAATCACTTTGACAATGTTGGTTTATTTGTTTGGTTGGTTTGTGGTTTGTTTGGTTGTTTGGGTTTTGGGTTGTTTTTTTGTTTTGGTTTTGGTTTTCTTTTGGTATGGAACCAACTTAACATGGACTAAATTGTATGTGAAGCAGTTAAAAAGTAATGAAACCTCCCCATACAAACGCTTCTACTTGCAGCTTAGAAAAATATCAGTCATGACCAACTAGTATCTGTGCTCAAGTACATTATGGCAGCTACTGGTGGCAGGTTCTCAATCTAATAGGAGAAGAAAATAGGACTTCTGGATTTTTATTTCTGGTCACAAAAGTAAATGAACTGTGGTCTTATGTAATTTTGGTTATAAATAATATTTTATCCTTATTTATGAGACCAAATTCCCCTCCCTAGCACACTTTAGACTTGACAGGAGATTTTTAGACTATGTAGAGCCAGCGTTGATGACCTGACACTGTGTATTCTTGAATTATCTTCCTCCTTCCCAAAGTACAGAGAAAGCTCAGACAAACTGGAATAATCAGGGATCCATGTGGGATCCAGTCATCATTGTATTAAATAGAGCAGCTCAGGGATTATACAGATTTGTTCCAGGGGACAAAAAAAAGAGAAGGAATACAAAGGTGACAGAAAATCACTTTCGTCTGCCTATCAAAAAGAGCAGAGGTGCTCTCCATATACACAGAAAGAAGGAAATGGTATATATCCACTTATTTTAGACTGCAAAGTCTACTGACACTTGTGACACATCTATGGAAGACCTTGACATGTCATAATGGAGAGGGTGGCTGCACAAATGTGCCAAGAAAAATTTTCCTCTTAAGTAGCTTTACACAGCTCAGGGAATCATCATGCAAAAGATGCAGAGCCAAGGGTGACCTAGCTAATTCCAAAATCAAAATACTAACAACCACCAAGGGCTTCATCCTCAGCTAATAAACTCTTCTGGATGGTCAGGATTGTTTTCTCATGCACAGCTCAGTATCTCACTTTTGGAAGCAACCTTATTGTACCTTCATCCAATTCTTTGCCAGTGCTTACCAGGACTAGCTTCCCTGGAACTGTCTCCTACAGACATGAGCTTCCTCTTTCACTTTTTTAAAAATGAAATTATTGCTTGAAGGAATTGAGTTTAGTTCTAGATTAGGCTACAGTACATATTCTTTGGAAACAACCAGAATTTCCCTTTCTTTGCAGAGAATCTTAGCTGAGAACTACAATTAAAAATGTCTGCAATTCACATCAGATTAATTAAGTTTTAGGTGACAGTATACAAGTATATGTTTTTTTACTTATTAATGTCTTTAGTTCACACAATTCTGGTTATAAATATTGATCTGTTTGGATCATTAACTGAAGTGCAGTTTTAAAAATAGAAGTATTAAATTCAATAAAACCTAAATTTACGAATAGCAGCTTTAGGCTTTTTAACACAGCAAAACCATCAGCTTAATGCAAGCCAGCTGGATTGCAGAAGAAACAAGCTCTGAGGCTGTTCCCAAGAGCAGCTGCTGAAACAACAGTTTAGAAGTGTATCTTTCAGCTGCTAATAAGAATTATGGTTTCTTCTGCTGGCTTACTAGTGACAAATTGGCTTCAAAATCCACCCAAAATGGTTAATGTAAAGTAGCCTGTGTAAATGTGGTCGTTAAGTTAAAAGAGAGTATTAACTTTAAATGTGCTATGAGTTCTTGCCCACATTCAAAGTCACTGCTGTGATAGCACTTGGTATTACAACTGGGCTAGACGGTGGAGATCTCTGCATTCCATATGATTTAAGACTTGTGGGTATTGCATTCTGGCCACAGTCAACCAAATCCTTAAAGATGACAAGGGCACTGAAAGGTTAATGAGAGTCTATCTGCTATTATCTTGCAAAGAAGGTGGGAAATTCAGGTGTTAAGAGAAGCATGCACAATGAAAATGAGAAGGAATAAATCTTTTTTTTTTTTTTTCACTCTTCTGGCAAAAAATAAATCACAGAATCATAGAATGGTTTGGATTGGAAGGGACCTTAAATATCATCTAGCTCTAACTCCCCTGCCATAGACAAGAACGCCTCTTGCCAGAGCAGGTCACTCAAGGCCTCATCCAGCCTGGCCTCGAACACCTCTGTGGAAGGAGCATCCACAACCTTCCTGGGCAACCTGTTCCAGTGTCTCACCTGCCTCACTGTAAAGAATTTCTTCCTAATATCCAGTGTAAATCTCCCCTCTTCCAGCTCAAAGCCATTGTCCCTCATCCTGTCACTGCAAACTTTTGTAAAATGTCCCTCTCCAACTTTTCTGTAGCCCCCTTCAGGTACTGGAAGGCCATTCTAAGGCCTCCTTGGAGTCTTCTCTTATATCAAGATCTGGATGAATTAATTTTTTTCTTGAGTTGACCAAAACTTACTGGCATTGTTTATAATGTCTGGAAAGAATACATGCAGTTGGATGTTTCACACATTACTCTCCTTTCTCTCCTTGATAACTGAATTTCCCACCTATTTTTCTGGACATACAACTGATACAGTAGCATTTATATTTTCATTCCCTGTCTTCTCCTTAGGGCTTTGTTTGACCATGATCAGCACACAGTGCCTATGAGATCTGGATGACACAGAATGCAGAGATAGAAGAGTTAGGGATGAAACCAGGAAGGAAATAGCAGTTTGTCCAAGCTCTGGCTGCAGCAGGACTAGCATTGATGTTAATGGTCGAAAAAGAAGACTCAAGGAGATGTTTATCATTTGTAGGGTGGATGACTCAGAACAGTAGAAGTGAGCTCTCTGCAACAACCTGAAAAGAGGTTGGAATGAGGTGGAGGTTTGCCTCTTCTCCCTAGTATTGATTAATGGAATGAGAGGAAACAACTTGAAATTGCACAAGGGGAGGTTATTGGATGGATGGACATTACAAACCATTTCTTTTCTGAAGAGTGACCAGACATTGGAAAAGGCTGCCCAAGGAGCTGGTGGAGTCACTGTCCCTGGAGGAGCTCAAGAAATATGTGAACATGGCACTTTGGGACATGGTTTAATGGTGGTGTTTGGTTGATGGTTGGACTCAATGATCTTAGAGGTCTTTCCCAACAGAAATGACTCTATGATGATTCTGCCTACCAGACCACATGTGACTCTGGGTGAAGAAATGAGGCAGGAAAGGAAACTTCACCATCTCTGCTGTGTCTGGTAGATAAAGTGTGCTAGGGAGTACCATTATGACTCCCACACGAGAGTACCCTTATGACTCCCACACGAGACTAGTGCCAGATTAGTTTCTGAAATAGTGGAACATTCCCTTTTACTCAGGCCATGATGAGAAAAGCCAGACCAGTTCTTGTTTGGTCTAGCACTCAGCAAACAGGAGGCTCATGAATTTTCCTACTTGCTGAGATACTGTCCTCTTAAAACGATCCAACAAGAAGGAATGCTTTTTGAGTCAATAGCGGACAGTCACAAACAAAATTTCTTTGACATTTATTACATGTTGTGGATCCTTGTAGAAGAGAGTATACAGTTTAAAAAAAAAAAAATCTAAAATATGGAAACATACAATAGAAGAGGTGTATTGCTGCTTCTTTAGCAGCCTCCCAGTACCTGAAGGGGGCCTTTTCACAAGGGTTTCTTCTGACAGGACAAAGGAGAATGGATTGAAGCTAGAGAAGGGGAAATTTAGACTGGATATTCAGAAGAAATTCTTTACAGGGAGGATGGTGAGACACTGGAACAGGTTGCCCAGGGAGGTTGTGGAAGCCCCCTCCCTGGAGGTGGGGGCCAGATTAGATGGGGCTTTGAGCACCCTGGTCTAGTGGATGGTGTCCCTTTCCATGGCAGGAGAGTTAGAACTAGATGATTTCTAAGGTCCCTTCCAATTCAAATGATTCTGTGGTTCTACGATTCTGCATTTGTTGGGGTAGGGGATGTATTTTACAGATCTTTCTCTTGCAAGTTCAGCAGCGTTGAATACCACAGAAAGGAGACTGGCATTTGTTTTATCACTTTATTAATAACATGAATTATTTTTTAATTTATTTTAATCTTGATTTAAATGTGTACTGCAGGGTATTCATCTCTGTACTTCTTGAATTGCCTGCTTGCATAAGAAAATACACTCCAGAATATACTTAATAAAGAACATAATGGCTTTGAGGGTTTTTTAAAAGCCAAAGAGACATTATAATCTTCTTTCACTGTAGCAGTTGCATACTTCAAATTCAGACAACGTTTGCTTTACAATTATTAATTATTATGGCTGCCAGATACAATTAAAGAACAGCTTGTGCTCTTCCTATGGCTTCCTTCAAGTATTCACCACAGAAGACATTTTTGAAACAGCTAAATTAAGAAACAACAATGGCTAACACTTAGATGATCTTTATTCCTCAATCCCTAAAATAGTTTGCAGAAGAGCAAAAAAGAGATTTTATTGACCTGTATTGTTATAAGGAGAAAAAGCAAAGGACAGAGACATTCAAGCAAGAGGTGGTGTATGTGGAGAGTATGAGCTTTTTTCAAAGGCTTTTCATAGCACAGTGAAAGGACTTTTGAAAGGATTTTAATAAACATATTCTAAGACCAGGCTGGATGAAGGTTTGAGCAACCTGGTCTTGTGGAATGTGTCTGCCTATGGCAAAGGGGTTGGAGCTAGATGGTCTTTAAAGTCCCTTCCAGCTCGAGCCATTCTATGTTTATGATTCAACGAAAGTGCCCCAGAAAAAAATGGAGAAAAGAGTGAGAGGGAACATCTCTTACTGCTAAATTATTCCAAAGAGTGGAAACGGAAGGATGTTGTAAAGACAGAGAAAGATGGCACAGTAGTGAAGGATAAAATGAAAGCTGAAATGCATTGTTGGTAAAGGTGCAGTGCTGCGTCTAAGAGACAAAACTTGATGTGTGTAAGCATGGGCTCTGAAGTAGCTGCTGCATTTCTGGAGTGAGAACTCCCAGTTACAGCTGCTGGCTGCATGAAAACAGCAGTTGGTCTAGGCAAAAACAACCAAGATGCTAGGAATTATCCATGAAGGAAATAGAGAACCAGGATGAAAATGCAATGGTGTGTTTGTATAAACCCAGTGTCTTCCCATAACTGAACACTGCCTGCAATTCCAGATTTCTAGTCAGAAAAGATGGTTTAGGATTAGAAAACACAGAGATGAAAGTATCACACAGTTAAAAAAAAAAAAATAGTGTCCGAATTACAAACAACTACATTAAGATGCTTGTTGTGCTGGTTTGACATCATTGTGTGGGGCCAA
>VWYK01129234.1:0-27121 GCA_013399775.1 Semnornis frantzii | reverse complement strand
AAAGAGAGAGAGAGAGAGAAAGGAAAAGGGGGAAAAAAAAGGGCAATCCTCTATTACAATGGCAAAGAACAGAGTGATCTTTTGCAAAATGTGTTATTGGCAGTGATTTCTTTCGTTTGTCTTTGCCAAGTTTTATGAGTGTACATAAAACCAACTGTAAAAATATCTTATAATTGGAGTAGTCATCATCTTGCATTAAAAATTAGTACAAAAAAAATAAATCCCTTTAGTGAATAACACTTAACTCCAGTTGACAGTAGGCTCAATCCTGCATGTTTTACTCACAGTTTTAATGCTAGTGACGTCAGTGACACTTGTACGAGACCAACAGGGCTTGCTCTGAGTTGTGTTTGCACACAGGAAAAAGACATAAAGGAAAACTACTTTTAAGGAAAATGATCGTATAATCCAAGAAAATTCTCTGACTTTTCTGCTGAAGAAAGACATTGCTTTTCCTCTGAAGGAATTGTATTCAAAGACACTTTTATATCTGTATGCTTTGGATATTCTGAAGTACAGTGAACTGTAGCCTCCCATCCTCATTTTGTGCACCACATAGAAGGCACTCCTATATAAATATTCCTCCAGCATGCACACCTCCAGTGAAGTGTAGTGCTCTGCCTGACAACCTCAGCTCAGGGGGAAACCTCAGTGTCATGCTACAGCAATTTGCCACAAGAAAGCATCCCTCTCTGATATTTACAAGTCTACTAATTGGGGACGCGGTGTGCTTTTTTTGAATATGGTCACTGCCAGCAGGGGCGGGGAATAAACTGTCTCATGTCCTCCTAGTGGGAAATAATCAGAGAAAGGGAGAAAAAGATGGCATTGCTCTGGGGTACCGACACTACTTTGCAGCTGAAAGAACTCTCTGGAAAGCTCTTTTGCTGTCCACAGTATATCCTTGGCAAAGAAGACTTGCTCTTAGAAACCCGTACGCCTGCCTGAGGAGTGTTAGCACGTTTAGATGGGTATCTAGAGAGCTCCTGAAGTCTGCAATCTGCAGTTTACTCTGCTCTACCACACAACTGCAGCTTCCAGTATTTCCCAGTGTGAGCTGTGCCTGCAGGCAGCAGCTCCTGGTCCAGAGCTACCTTTCATCTGGCTGTTTGCCATCCAACCTTGTGTGGAATGCTACATGGGTTAAAATCCTTTGCACATAAATTTTAGAGCCTCTTTCCTCTTTTCCTTTCTATGGAAGTCAACAAATTTATCTTCTCTCAACCTTGTATCTTCGAACATCAGCATGGAACTTCGCAACATTACATGTTGAGAACACGCCTATTAATTCACTTCTGGTCTTGATTGTCTCTAACTTCTCCAGGCTTATGTTAAAAATACTTTGCATTCAGTAGCAGTGGCAGTTTCTGTGCCATTTATTTACCATTTGTTTACCACTTCAATAAAAGCAGAAGAAACACAGCCGTGACAATTAACAGCATGTATTGTTTTTCTAAGACAATTCTTGTAATTAGCATGTTAATTTCCTCCAGATATGACCAAAGCTATATTAGCAACCAGCATTACCATATGCTTATGGGAAGAAAATAATTATCAAATTGTTTAAGAGTCTTGAGGGAATGAGAATAGATGTGATTTAAGACGGTATCATGTCTTGAGAAAATTACACTATGTCCCTGTCATATTTTTATCTATTATGGTGCTCTTTGCTGATGCATTTCCATTTGAAGAGTGTTATAATTTATCCTGCAACGAGATCTTCCAAGTTATAGCTAGTTAAGTATCAGGATGCAGAACATAATAATCTACTGAATGTGTGGCACAAAGCTAATCACCAGATAAAGGTGTGGTTGGCCCTGTCTCTTGATCTACTTCTGTGCTATTGCTAAACATTAACATGGAGTCATAGAACCACAGAATCATAGAATAGTAAGGTTGGAAGGGACCTCAGACATCATTCAGTTCAAAACCACTGCCATAGGCAGGGACACCTCCCACTAGCACAGGGCACTCAAGGCCTCCTCCAACCTGGCCTTGAACACCTCCAGGGAGGGAGCAGCCACAACCTCCCTGGGCAACCTGTGCCAGTGTCTCACCACCCTTACTGCAAACAACTTCCTCCTAACACCCAGTCTAAATCTTCCCTCTGCCAGTTTAAACACATTGCCCCTTGTCCTGTCTTTGCAAGACCTTGTCAATAGTCCCTCCTCAGACTTCCTGTAGGCCCCTTCAGATACTGGAAGGCTATTCTAAGTTCTCCTGGAAGCCTTCTCTTCTCCAGGCTGCAGAGCCCCAACTCTCTCAGCCTGTCCTCACAGCACAGTTGCTGTAGCCCTCTGAGCATCTTCGTGGCCTCCTCTGCACTGGATCAAACACTTCCATGTCCTTCCTGTGCTGGGATCTCCAGAACTGCACACAGGACTGCAGATGGGGTCTCACGAGAGCAGAGCAAAGGGGCAGAATCCCCTCCCTTGCCCTGCTGCCCACACTGCTCTTGATGCAACCCAGGCCTCAGTTGCTGTCTGGGCTGCACTCACACTGCAGCCTTGTGTTGAGTTTTTCATCACCCCAGACCCTCAGGTCCTTTTCCTCAGGGCTGCTCTCCAGCCATTTACCACCCAGTATGTATTTGAGCTTGGGATTGTGGATATTTTTTTTCTCTTTCTGGAGAGGGAATTTGGACAACAATTATTGGACAAGATTTTTTATTTTTGTTTTAAATCATACTACTAGATTCTCTCTGTACTTTTGTATATCCATCCCAAAATTGTTTTTCATTGTTGTGTGTCAAAAGATGCAGGATATTTCCAAAGGAAAGATCATAAGGGCTGGCATAAACCTCTCTCTGGGCTCCTGTAGCCCAGATAAACTTAGAAATCTTCTGCTGATTCAGGACCCTGTGATGATTATTTCATCTTTTTTCACCCCAGAAACACACACATTTCTTCTCTAAACTATGTAGCTTAAGCAGAAGCAGTGCAGTGAAGCCATATGACAATGAATCAATGTGAAAGGAGTTTGGGAAATCACAACTTAGTTCAAAAAGAAGAGGAATTTAGACCCTTCCAAGCACAGGTATTTCTCTTCAAGTGGGGAGCATTTGGTGGGAAAGGTTAGCCAGTTTTCTGGTTTTCAAAAGTATCTCTACTGCTTTAATTCTTTTAAGTCCTTCTGCTTTATTATTCAGAGCAAATTGAAAAAAACATTCATTACTTCCTCCTTAGAAAGATTAACATTCTGGATAAGAAAGCCTAGATGAGTAAATTAGACAGAATCTAAATATGCTCAATGTCCTTTAGCTGTATCAGCAACTCCAACTCTGTTTCTTATACGTATATATGAATTTCTTGTAGAAACTAACCAGAGAAAAGGCTGAAAATCTCTTCTGAAAGAATATTAATTTTTGAGGGAAAGCTCATGAAAATAGTCTGCAACCACATTCTGTTCTCTTTGTATGGCTACACAAGCAGAAAATTTTGTTTTTCCATGAAACTGCTTTATTTTTTTAAAGAATATATTCAATCAGAATTTTTTTTTTCCCCCTGCAAACTGTTTATCCAGCTCAGACACTCATCCTTCTAAAAATTCAAGAGGTTTGTGCACAGAACGTAGAGAAGAGGTCCAGTGCTATCAGTGTGGTTAGCATTTTGGTTCTGGATAAAAACAAAACAAAACCAACCAAACACCAATGACAAAAAAAACCCAAAACCCCAACACCAGAACTACATAATGCTGTCTTGTATTAACATTGTCTAAATATTAGGTTTAAATATTGATATTACCTGTCCTAGTGGGAGGTTCTTTCCAGTGAGGGTGGTGAGACACTGGCACAGGTTGCCCAGGGAGGTTGCGGCTTCTCCCTCTCTGGAGGTGTTCAAGGTCAGGTTGGATGAGTATCTGTACTAGTGGCAGGTGTCCCTGCCTATGGCAGGGAGTTGGAACTAGATGATCCTTGAGATCTCTTCCAATCTTACCATTCTATGATTCTATGATTCTATATTCATGAATGTTTGTCATGAGCCAGACCTTGTTTCTGAACAGTATACTAAGATGCTCATAGTTTGAGGGGCAAGATGAAGGTTTGTTTTTTTTTTCAGTTAGGTAACACAGTACTATGTTTAATGACATACTTAACCTTTATTTTGGTCATAATAGAGGAGGTTTAGGCATTTGTATTTTGAAACTATGATATTTCCATGAGATTCAGGTCACTATGGATCAGATGAAGTGACTTTGGGAAATATAGGCTAAGAGGATTCAAATCTCACTAGCTTTATGTCATCAGGAAACTGGTCTACACAAACCTGTCTTGCACTATGGCTGTTTTACCATCTGTGAATTTAGTACTGCAAAAAACCCTGTTTTTTACATTGTATATAAACCTGGGCTGCTGAGCAGAAGAAGGAAGATACGTTACTGGATGTTGACGAGTTAATTAACTAAGTTAATTTTAGAACACATGAAAAAGTTCAAGCCCTCATTAGTAAATCAATACAATCAATACTTTTCCAAATAATTTAAAATATGTGATATACGCAACAGAACTAAAATATCATAGAATCATAGAATGGTAAGGTTGGAAGGGACCTCAAGGATCATCTAGTTCCAACCCCCTGCCATAGGCAGGGACACCTCCCACTAGCACAGGGCACTCAAGGCCTCCTCCAACCTGGCCTTGAACACCTCCAGGGAGGGAGCAGCCACAACCTCCCTGGGCAACCTGTGCCAGTGTCTCACCACCCTCACTGCAAACAACTTCCTCCTGACATCCAGTCTAAATCTGCCCTCTGCCAGTTTAAACACATTACCCCTAGTCCTGTCATTGCAAGACCTTGTAAATAGTCCCTCCTCAGCCTTCCTGTAGGCCCCCTTCAGATACTGGAAGGCTACTCTAAGGTCTCCTGGAAGCCTTCTCTTCTCCAGGCTGCAGAGCCCCAACTCTCTCAGTCTGTCTGCATAGGAGAGCTGCTGCAGCACTCTGATCATCTTTGTGGCCCTCCTCTGGACCCCCTCCAACACTTCCATGTCCTTCCTCTGCTGGGGGCTCCAGAACTGCACACAGTACTCCAGATGGAGTCGGCTTCAACCACCTGTTGCAAAATAGGAGCAGCCCAAAATCCAATGTAGTTCACTTTTGTATTTACTCAACCATAGTGAAGTACTTAAAACTGTGAGAATTCCCCTTTGCTATATGCCATTTCAGGAAAATCTCTAGCTCACAGAACAGATTAACAGCATTTCTCAAACATGTAATCCTAGATAACCAGGTACTGCCAAACATAAAAGTAGTTAATTTAGGGACCTAGTATATATTTATCATAAAGCAATGACTATGGAATAAACCAACTAATACAATTATTTTAAAGTAATTTAACACCTTTTAAAGGTGTTGAAGAAGGAAGCACTCCAAAGAGAAAAACTAAAATATCAAAGTGCAAAAAGTGCCAAAACATAGGGCAGTCTTGTTTGCAAAACGAAAGGGTTAATTCAGCAAATATAATGATTTGATTAGTTTAGCATCGGTGGGCACTTCATCGTGGATAATGACAATGAATGGCCTTAGGTGTCTTCTATTTGTTCACATAGATTCATTGCACTTACTGTTGCAGTTTCTCTGAGAGCATGATGTATTGTATGTATCCAATTCAATAACACCACATATTTTCAAATCACATTGTCTTCAGACCAAAAGGACGTGCTATTAAAGCATTGCTTTTCAAACCGCAGTATTGCCGCTCATTTTAGTTTAGTTACTGAAACCTTATAGTAGCCTACCAGTATCTGAAGTGGGCCTACAGGAAGGCTGGAGAGGGACTATTTACAAGGTCTTGTAATGACAGGACAAGGGGCAATGGGTTTGAACTGGCAGAGGGGAGATTTAGAGTGGATGTTAGGAGGAAGTACTTTGCAGTGAGGGTGGTGAGGCACTGGCACAGGTTGCCCAGGGAGGCTATGGCTGCTCCCTCCCTGGAGGTGTTCAAGACCGGGTTGGACGAGGCCTTGAGTGACCTGTACTAGAGGGAGGTGTCTCTGCCTATGGCAGGGGGTTGGAACTAGCTGATCCTTGAGGCCCTACCAACCTTACCATTCTATTATTCTATGATTCTATGAAACAACTACATTTCAGTTTCTCAGAGAAAAAAAGCTAATACTCTGAAATTTGTCCTTTGCTCCATAAAAAATACCGAAGGAAAATAGTATGTTCTTTAGAACTAGAGTCCACAAAGAAACATCATTAATTTTGTAAATACAAAGATGTTATGAGATACCATCTGGAGTACTGTGTGCAGTTCTAGTGTCCCCCAGCACAGGAAGGACATGGAACTGTTGGAGTGGGTCCAGAGGAGGCCGTGAACATGATCAGAGGGCTGGAGCAGCTCTCCTATGAGGACAGGCTACAAGAGTTGGGGCTCTTCAGCCTGGAGAAGAGAAGGCTTCCAGGAGAACTTAGAGTAGCCTTCCAGGATCTGAAGGGGACCTACAGGAAGGTTGGGGAGGGACTATTTACAAGGTCTTGTAATGACAAGACGAGGGGCAGTGGGTTTGAAATGGCAGAGGGGAGATTAAAACTGGGTGTTAGGAGGAAGTTGTTTGCAGTGAGGATGGTGTGACACTGGCACAGGTTGCCCAGGAAGGTTGTGGCTGCTCCTTCCCTGGAGGTGTTCAAGGCCAGGTTGGAGGAGGCCTTGAGTGACCTGTACTAGTGGGAGGTGTCCCTGCCTATGGCAGGGGGTTGGAACTAGATGATCCTTGAGGTCCCTTCCAACCTTACCATTCTATGATTCTGATTCTATGAAACAGTAACATTTCTGTTTCTCAGAACACAAAAAGCTAATACTTTAAAATTTGTCTTTTAGTCTGTAATAATTACTGAAGGAAAATCATATGTTCTTTAGAACTAGAGTCCGCAAAGCAACATCATGAATTTTGTAAATACAAAGATGTTACAAGATTTTGGCATACATTGGATTAAGGCAGTGCTTGTACCATCATTTCCTTTCGTTGTGATAAAATGATAGCATCCTCCTTTCTGAGTTCAGCTATGATTGTGCTAAAAATAAATAAATAAACTGAAATCTAGATTTGCTCTCTGAGAATATGTGGTGGGCATGAATGTAACAACAGTACAGTCCAAGCTCATAACCTGCCTGAACAAACTGATTTTAGATACAACCAAAGTGTGCAAAACTGACACGCTGCATTATCCCAATCAGTTTAACTTTACAGTGGAAAATTAATTTATGATAATATACCACAGAATCATTATGCATTTGACCTTATTAAACTGGAATAGAAGCAAACTGTATACCATTGACCTTAACCTTGGCTCACTGTGTAGATGAAAGAAAATAATTGAACTAGTAAAAATAATAAAATGGCTGCACGCAACTCTGCAAATTGAATGGACCTTGGCTCAGTGCTATTAGAAATGATTTATTCTAAAGAAATGGAGTTTTGTAATTAACAGTGAACAGAACAGGAGAAAAAGTACTAGTCCAGTGATTGCCTTTAAAAAGCAAGACTGAATGGATCCCATTGTATTAGCAGCTAGTTGTTATAAATATTGAAATTGGTTTTAAAGGATGGAAGAGAAGAAACGCATGGCAGAGTGGAGATGGAAATTATGGCTAGAGGCCTAGAACAAGGTGGTTTTTAATCTAAATGAGACCAGTCACTAAAGGAATCCCTAACTATTATTGCAATTAAGAAAATGGACCTCTTGAGATTTGCTGCCTGTATGACTTTGGTGGAAACTTGGCTCAAGCACTACAGAAACAAAACAAAAAAAGACTGGAAAGATGCCTTCCTTGAGGGCAACGAAAATATTACAGTCTTCATTTTGGATAAATAGCATCTTTGCAATTGATGCTGCTGGATAGAGAAACTGGTCATGGGTACGTGTATGTGGTCACTTGGATGGATATACAGTCCTTCTTGTCCCAGAACTCATAAACCAGGAGCATCAAGACCCAGAAAACCTGCAGCAGGAATTGGTATTTAAGTGGCATAAAAGTTCCTGAGGCCACTTGAGATTTGATTTAAAACCTATTACTCAACAAAAACATGTGATGTGGTGGCTGTTTTTTTCCCCATCAATTGCTATTCTTTCTTCCAGAAGGGATAAAGAGTCAATTTTTGCTTTGTCCTGTTAATTTAATTAGTATTGGATTGATGTAATTGAGAGGAGAATTTGTCCTGTGCTGTTTAATTTAAATGAATGCTCCATCAGGCTGATTCTTTCATGTTACAGTGCATCTTCATTACAACATCATTTAATTCCCTCTGTGATTTCAGCCTCTTATTTCCTTTCTCATGCAAAGTATCACTGTGATGCCATCAGTCAGGTACGGCATTCTACTGCTTCCTTCACAGAATTAGGCAATTTCCAAAAGCAAAAAAACACACACACAGAGACACACAAAAAAAGGGGGGGGGAGGAGAAGGAAGCACCTTGATGACCAGTTCACATTTTGCTTTTAATATTAATGCTGCAGTATGAATGACAAGATTTCATTATTAACACAAGCACACTGAGAATACTTTCCGTGGCAAAGCAGTGCCACACAATGTTTACTGCCCAGCTGTTAACATGAAAGGGAGACATGTTGGCAGGATAACCAATACACAGTTGGCTGCCTTCACTAGAGCGGTTTCAAACCAAACACATGAAGTTTTAATTATAAGCAGTTTGAAATATTTATGTTCTTTGCATTTTCTTATTCTTGTACAGAAACAAGATAAAAATTCTTTTGAAATCTGATGACAGAAAGTATTTGATACCAACACCATGCAATTTTGGTGCCTAATTAATTAGTCTGAGTGAATATTTTTGTTGATTGGTTTTCTATTATTATGTTCTCTGCTTAGTGATACCTTAAGCCCAAAAGTCTTACTGCTTAAAAAAAACCTACCCTGCTCCCTTCTCACCTCTATTCTTCAACGCCAAAAGGTCGACTACGAAAATCAATCATTACTGAATATGAGCTGTTTATGGAATGAGACAACACTCATGCATCCCTTTTGATGTATATGTTTGAAGCTACATTTACCATCTAAGATCCTTTCTTGCATTTGAACACTCACTTCAGTTCTTCCAAAAGCCCAGTTAAGTCCATCATTTATTTCTTTGTTTATTTCATCACAACTGGCATCATGATGCTGTGGTTACTTTTGTAAAAAGTCTTTGTGGTTAGCACAGCCAACCACAAAGACAGAAGTTCTGGAATGCATGCCCTCTTTAGCCTTGAAGCTCTCCTGTATGCCACAACTAAGACTCATTGGCTAGGAAAAGTGAAGAGAGGACAAGATGATATTCTAGAGCTGACTAGGAAATGAGACATGCATTGTACACTCAAATGTGCTTTGTGATATTGCAGTTTTCTTTCTGTTATATATTTTTTTCCCCTTCTGCCTAAAAAGAATGCAAAATAAAACACAGAAACATTTTCTCCCCTTTTCTGCAGAAATAGATACTCATTTAACTGATGTGTATGTATGTGTGGATTACCCACTCAGGTCCTTTCATGTATTTGAACTCTCATTTTTACATTTGGTCTGATTTTCAGAACAGCTACCATCAGCTGAAAATGGTTCCTTATTTTTTTCCCTCTAGTAACATGTTCCTAGGGTGAGAGAGTGAATCAGTGCTTTCTGATGGGTACATCACTGTGTTGTCTAAGGTGAGAAAGGAAAAATTTGACGAGAGTTGTGATAGCTGGCAACTGTTGGAATGAATAGTTTTGCTTAGATAAGGAATTTTAAAACAAAAACAACACATCAAACCAAAACCTCTAGAAACATGGACAGGTGTGTAAACTGACATGTCTAATCCTGCTTTGCAACTTCTGCACAATTTGCACCACTGCACAATTAACTACATTATGTAAGTTAGCAGTCCTGTTTTCTATCCTTCATTAAAGTAACAGCAGAAAAGCGTCTGCACCACTGGCTGAAGTGTACTGCAACCATATCTGAGTTTTAAATGAGCTGTCTTGGATACAGAGAGTCTTTGTAAAGATCAAGGTAAATTAATCTTCCTGATCTCTGTTTTGTCATGGCCATGCAGCTCTCATTACCTAGACTAGCTCATATAACATTAACTTGGGTATCACCTAACTACACTCTTTTCCATATTTCAGACACAGGGAAGATCAGTTTGGGTTTTTTTCAGTCAACCAAGAAAAAGCCAATTGCCTATGGGGTAGTCCAATCAAAATGTTTCCTATCTTTGCAAACCCCACCTCACATGCACTTTTGTCTCAAACTGTATGCAGTGCTAACACTATAGAATCATAGAATGGTAAGGTTGGAAGGGATCTCAAAGATCATCTAGTCCTACTAGAATAGGTCGCTCAAGGCCTCATCCAACCTGGCCTTGAACACCTCCAGGGAGGGAGCAGCCACAACCTCCCTGGGCAACCTGTGCCAGTGTCTCACCACCCTCACTGCAAACAACTTCCTTCTAACATCCACTCTAAATCTCCCCTCTGCCAGTTCAAACCCATTGCCCCTGTGTCCTGTCATTGCAAGACGTTGTCAATAATCCCTCCCCAGCCTTCCTGTAGGCCCCCTTCAGACATTAGAAGACTACTCTAAGGTGTCCTTGAAACCTTCTCTTCTCCAGGCTGAAAAGCTCCAAATCTCATAGCCTGTCCTTAGAGCAGAGCTACTCCAGCCCTCTGATCATCATACCTGATCATCATACTACCCGTATGCTTACCAGGTCTCCTGAAAGCTACTGTCTAATAAGCATAGGGGGTTTTTGTGTGGTTTTGGGTCATTTTTTTGGTTGGTTGTTTGTTTTTTTCTGGCTAGTATTTTGGTAGTATTATGCTGTTTAGAGTTGAACTTGTCCTCCATTTACCTTGTACTCCAGGTCTCCTATAAATCCCAGGATTTGATAATCTCCCTTCCATTTTACCGCATGGCTTGCTCTGGCTCTGAGCCTGACTGTCCCTGGATGTTTAGTGTGGTGAATGGGATAGTCTTTTCACAACCCATCTGATTAGCCTGGATTTGAGCTTTTTAATTTGGAAAGGGAAAGAAAGACAATGTTTGGAGGTTCACTTCTAGATTTTTTTTCACTGACCATTTGTGATAGCCCAGTCTTCTATTGTCTCAAAACAGAGCAGGTGGCAGTACTGGGCTGATTACTCTTAGTGACTGTAGTGTCTCCAACACTGCGTGACATACCTGGTCTTAGATAGACAGGGTGATGGCCTTAATAGCTTTGGAGGAGAGTTGCTGTCTTAACAATAAAAAGAGATTTTTCCTGCAGAGGTGAGAATTCACTCTTTAAACCATGTGTTACAGCACCATGTGACAGACGTTGCACTGAAGAGACCTGGCACAAGCCTCAATTTGTGGTTTGGAAAGACCATGACCCCCACCCACTGTTCTTTCCAGTGAGGGTGGTGAGACACTGGCACAGGTTGCCCAGGGAAGTTGTGGTTGCTCCCTCTCTGGAGATGTTCAAGACCAGGTTGGACGAGTATCTACACTAGTGGGAGGTGTCCCTGCCTATGACAGGGGGTTGGAACTAGATGATCCTTGAGGTCTCTTCCAACCTCACCATTCTACGATTCTATGATTCTAATTAACGGAGAAAGAGTAGAAATTAGGGGACATTAATGAACAATTTTAAGGGCTGGAAGCAAGGCCATACATATGATATTGCATAGATTGAGTATATGTCTGAAAAAAATTAAAAACAACCCAAAACTTCATCCCTTGGAAAAATAATCAGGATGTTTTGTTTTCTGATATGGGTTATGTCTTAATGCAGCTTTTTTTTTTTTTTTTTTTCTACTTGGTTGATTGCCTTTAAAATGAGCCCCAATCTTTTTATTTAGTTCCAAAATAATTATTTAGAGCCTCATGAGTTTTGATAAATTACTCTGTAGCTCACAGTCCATGCTTCATGACTTTGGTAGCAAGTTACACTTTAGAGTTAGAACCTTGCAGGTAGGAAGCCCAATTAGAAGGTTTCCTAAAGGGCTTGATGTGCTTCAGTGCCCCACAGTGCAAAATGTCTGCTAATTCCTGTGGTACTAAATCCTTCAGCATGCTCTTCTGGGGTAGCAAGAATGACATATCAAGAAAATGATTCTGACCTTCTGCCTTGCAGGCAACCTCACAGACAATATACTCTCAGTAGCTGAATGGATCCTCAAGGTGAAGACACACATCCCTTATCAAGATTTGACTTAAGATATTAATGTGTCCCCTCACAAATATTGCCTTGGGTGTAATTTTAAGCCTCTGCCTTTCTTTTAAGTAAAAGTTAATTTGCTACACGGAGCTGTTTAAGTCTTGCAAATTGCAGTATTTTGTCAAACTCATGAATTTGTAATACAAAATACATTTGATAATGCCTTTCATTCAGTTTTTTTATATTTCATAATGCTGGCACAAGACACAATAAAACATGGCACATTGCTTATTCCTGTACTGTTGATGTGAAAGCAGAAGGCAATGAATACAAAAGACACTCTAAGCAGGCTTATTGCAATAGAGCCCGAGGTTCATAACTTCTTGGAGTGTTTTTGTAGTGATTTACAGAAGTTTGATTTTTAAAAAATATTTCAAAGAGTAGATTTTAAAAAAAATACTATTTTTCTCTTTCTCCTAATTTCTGTTCTCCCTCAAACAACACCTGATAATCTGTGTTAATTCAGTCTTTCAGGCCACCCAAAGACCACTGTGGGTCTAATGCATTATACTCTTCTACTGAGATCATAGAATCACAGAATGATAGAATGGTAAGGTTGGAAGGGACCTCAAGGATCATCTAGTTCCAACCCCCTGCCATAGGTAGGGACACCTCCCACTAGTACAGGTCACTCAAGGCCTCCTCCACCCTGGCTTCAACACCTCCAGGGATGGAGCAGCCACAACCTCCCTGGGCAACCTGTGCCAGTGTCTCACCACCCTCACTGCAAACAACTTCCTTCTAACATCCAGTCTAAATCTCCTTTCTTCCAGTTTAAACCCATTGCCCCTTGTCCTGTCATTGCAAGACCTTGTCAATAGTCCCTCCCCCATCTTCCTGTAGTCCCCCTTCAGATACTGGAAGGCTACTCTAAGGTCTCCTGGAAGCCTTCTCTTCTCCAGGCTGCAGAGTCCCAACTCTCTCAGCCTGTCCTCATAGCAGAGCTGCTGCAGCCCTCTGAGTATCTTCTGATCATCATGTATGTGTCAGCAGAATTAATTTAAGGTCATTTATCAATGCAAGTACAATTTATTTTTACAGTCACGTGTTGGACACATCAGTCTTACGTCTGATATATGACATAAAATGTGTTATGTTTCTATGTCTTGTTTTCTAGCCACAAAAGAACACAGTTGTCAAGAAAGCTAAAATGAAATTCTCCCTGGCATTTTGATTTCTCAGCTTTGTAACCTGGTAATTATGTGTTAACTTGCCTGGCTTAGCATTATGCTACATCAGTCATACAAACTTGAAGCAGGTTAGATGTATTCTATAACCAATTACCATAAAGCCTCATTCATATATCCATTCTATTGAAAACCATTACATGGTTCATTTGATATAAGACTGCATTTGTGTTGCTGTGTGTATATTTTGCCTACTGGCAGGGAGAAGTGGTTGTTTTTTTCCAAGTATTCCATCATCCTGTGTTTAGCACATTGCATGTGTTTCTGTAGCTTATTTGGGAAGAAAAAAAAAAACAGCCAACCAGTGCTTCCAGAATACCTTGAGGACCTTTAAGATCCATCAGAAGTAGCTGTGGTAAACAGACTGTAGCAATATGTACACACCAAAACTACAAGGGAGAAACACTGCAACTGTTTTTCAAAATTGTGAATTATTTCAGTATATAATTTCAGTCCTACAATGTGGAACAAAGGAGTTGGACCTTCTCATCATCACAGGAATATCTTAAAAACACATTGAATTATTGAATGGTCTGGGCTGGAAGAGGCCTCCAAAGGTCATCTAGTCAGAGGGGTATGATTAATTCTTTGATTAATATTTATTATATTTATTAATATTTATCAATATTAATATTCTTGGGTATTATTAATATTTGGCATAACTAAAAATTCTTCATCGTTACGATGTCAGTTTACACTCAAGAAGACAGACTGTAGAATCATTATCTCAGTCTTCTGGTGGGTCCAGAAGGGATTGACCCTGGATATAATCAGTCCCAAATCAAAGCAGCACCAAGAATAAGGTGCTTTTGCTCCAAACAGTATACAACAACTGGAGCTGAAGAATGAGTTTAAAGAATTCATTACTATAGAAATCTAAGTGTGAAGTCTAATGCTTAATTTTAGAAGTAATCATGGGCACTTGGTGAGGTAACAGGAAAACCTCTGGATTTCTCAGTAGCGAAATGAAGTTTTATTAGGTTTTCATGCTGGCATTTGACTTTTAACACCTGACCTGACAAGCTTTGACAAAGTTTGAAGAATGAAGCCATAATAATTTCAGGCTTATCACTCTTGAGCAGAGTCCTCCATTCCTTGCTCTCCTAACCACCATCTAAGCTTCTTTTGATTTCTTGTGCATAAAGAATGCAAAATCAGGTTCCAAAGAAATGTTTGGAGAGAGGCAGTGTGAGACATTACTCCCTTTGTAAAGTCTTTTGTCTTTGTTTCAAACTAATGTCTGAATTATCTTCTTCCTTAATGTTTATTATTTATGTAAAATGCATCAGGATCCATCTGCACTGTCGAGCACTTGAAAGATTTTGTCAGACATTTTTATGCACATGGACCATTTTGGAGAATATATGTGCTCTTCTGTTCAATACTCACTCCAGTTCTCTTTCTGGCTACCATGAAAATTATTTACCATAATTTTCCAGACTGTGGTTAGAAAAGAGGCAATAAAAACACAGGATGAAATCCTGACTCCATTGAAATAGAAAGGAACACTGCTACTGACTTCAGCAAAACCTGTGTCTCCAAAGCATACTTCTCTTTGACTCTCCCTAGAATGAGAACTGCTTTGTGTGCAGCCATAGCATTCAAAGTCTAATTCCCCTCTGAGGTCCTTTTTATTAGGAGTTCAGGTCCATTTAAAAAAATCAGTTTTGAAAGTAACACAAAATATGCCCCAAAGTCCTACAGAAAAATCTTATTCGTGTGTAACAACTTTTGAAATACTTTCAATAATGCAGTTTTCAAGCTACCAAATAGGAATTTGATACTCAGTCCAAAGAGAATTTGACTTATATTGCCCTGGCAAGACTATTTCTTTGTGGCTAATCACATTTACCCTTTGTCTCAAGAGGACCATGATGAGGCTTTAGACTTTGCTGCTTAGCATGGTTAAGCTGTATTCCACTAACATATTAACTAAGCTGTCCCCAAAGAACTGATACGATACCCATGGATGCTGGTCTCAACATGTGAGTCCTATGAAGCAACAAAGAGAAAAAACATGGTGTCCATTTGCAGAGTCTAGACCCTCGAGAGAAGCAGAGGCAAGAACCCATCCATACAAGACACTGTGGCATCATGAGCAACCACAGTTTAAGACTGAACGGATTCAGAAAATCTGGTTTCGTTCCAAAAGTTTCAATATTTCAATTGAAGTGATTCCCAAACTCCACCTCACCAGTCTTGTTTTTCAATCAGTTTTGAATTGATTTGGCATTTAGATTATTTGATAATCCTGTGAGGAAAGAAAATAATTTTAGGAAGTACACTTTTCACTAAATAACACCTAAGTGGAAAATCCTCGATACTCGATAAACCCAGATTATAACATACATACAAGACACCATGGCACCATGAGCAGCCACAGTTTAAGACTGAACAGATTCAGAAAATCTGGAGGTTTGTTTGTTTTTTTTTTTCATTCAGTGTGGTGACTCCTTTACTTTTTCTGTGAGAGTCCTGCTGAAGCCTACTCTAATCACTGAGATTTTAACTAATCTTAAGGTTTACATCTCACATGGTGTGCTGGTTTGAGGCTAATTGGAATATTTTAATAGAGAAAATTATATTACAGGCTGAGAAAAGGAAACAATGGTGATGTCTACTTCACTCACAGGCTTCCTGAGATGTTTAAGTACTCAGATAACACAGTCTCTCAGTCTTTCTCTGGGAACTAGTGGGTCCTCCTCTCTGCCGAGTAACCTCACTAACCACTTTCCTTCTAACTCCCCTGGTGGATCCTCCAAAGCCACTTTGCACATAAGGCAAACCTTGGGGTAAGATATAGGGGTGGGGAGAAGGTAGAAGGGTGGTTGGAAGCCCCTCCTGGGGTCTCTGATTTCTGGGAGGGGTGTTGTGTTTCTGTACTACCTTTAACTTGTAAGTTAAGGGGGCAGGGGGTGGGTAACTCCCAAACCATCACACATGGCTAAACTTAAGTCATACTGTAACTTTGTTACCTTATATTTTTAATAATCTTATTCTGTCAGAGCTACATAGGAACAGCTTCAGAATCCTATGGAACAGGCTGTGCATCAGATCTTCTTGCCTTTACTCATCAGTTGCTAAGGTGCTGGCAGGCAATAGTTTCAGCAAATTTTTATCTACTAGTTTGATATCATGTAAAGAACAAAGGAAAGTTGCCATGAATCATAAAAGGCATTTTCATTTTCCAAGAATAAACCAGATGCAGTTATTAGAGACAGTTCAATGTTAGTGTATCTTGGAAAACTTCACTGACTTGTAGCTAACAGTATGTTATGTCCACAACCAAGCATGAGTAGGAATGAGATTTATGAAGCAAAAGCAATTATAAAAATTGTGAACTTTCCCAGTTGCAAAAATTGATGAGATCAACATTGGATTCTGTTTACTAAAATAATTGTAGCCCAAGTGCAGCATCTTACCTCATACAGAGAGGAGGAAATTAAAAAAAAAAAAATAGAATTAACATGTATTTGTCATGGATGATCAAATGTGTTTCTGTCCTATCATTAAAAGTGAATACAGAGCAGTGACACATGGATTGCATCTAACCTAAAAGCAGTCACTTACATAGCTGCAGGCATATTGTTAAAATTTGGCCTTTTGTCACATGTCCCCTTTCAATTTTTTCAATCCCAAATAAAAGGCTTATTGATTTTTCTTGCTTGTGGTAGAGACTCCAATAAATAATGAGAAAAAAATCCTCTTTAAAAAAATAAGTAGTCAGCTAGTGCAGTGAGATGAATGCTTAAAATATAAGCCCATCAGTTCTTCGGCAATGGAATGAGGAGATGTAGTGTCAAGTTGTGCCAGGGGAGGTATAGACTGGATATTAGGAGGAATTTCTTGACAGAGAGAGTGATTGGCATTGGAATGGGCTGCCCAGGGAGGTGGTGGAGTCACCATGCCTGGAGGTGTTCAAGAAAAACCTGGATGGGGCACTTAGTGCCATGGTCTGGTTGATTGACTAGGGCTGGGCGATAGGTTGGACTGGATGAGCTTGGAGGTCCCTTTCAACCTGCTTGATTCTACCATTCTGTGATTCAAGGGAGTAGTTTTGTCAACATTACTAGGTCACTGAAGTCATCAGGACCATTCAAAGGTGTAAAGTTTTGGTTTGAATCCCAGCTTTGAGATCGGCATCAAAATGATCTTCATACCAGGTATCCAGTAGCTCTTTAATTCACCCATGGAGCTATTTGCAGAAGTAGCAATGCAAATCACAAATTGAGTGTAGTTGCTCATGTACAGTGTCTTGCAAGAACATATAAATCAGCAATTTCTGCTCAACTTACGAAGTGTGGCTTAGATGAGCAGAGGGTGAGGTGATTTGAGAAATGACTGAATGACAGAGGTTGTCACCTGCCTGGACATTTACCTGCCTGGATTCAGGTCTAGTTTTCTCACAGAAGTGTTTATTCTATTACACATGTGCAGATAGTCATATTGTACCAGTTCAGGAAGCATGGATGAAGAATTTTTAAATTAAAACCATTCTAACCCAGAAAATAATCCCAGAGACAGGATACTGCTATTAGATTGCTAACACATCTTCTCCCATGTAATAATTTTTTATCTTTCTTTGCTCTGTTGCACAAAATATTGGAAAAGTCGATCATAAAATCCATTATGGACAGAGTTCTGTCTTTTTATTTACTCTGTAAAGTGCTATTCACACATATGACACTAATATTAATAAAATGGCTCACCAGCAAATGGCCATCATAATCTCCAAATTGTTCTTAAAAATCACAGCAATACAAAAAATAGGACTATATCGTTATTGCCAAGGATGAGTGAGAAAAGTAAGTGCTATAGACACACTGCTTAGAATTACAGGAGGTTGTTTGACATGATAGATACTGCATTTACTGTGACAGCTACATCCCCATAGAAGTTCTGCACAAACTGTTTTGTTGCTATCACAGAAGTTTGTCTCAAACAGCCTGTTCTCCTCTCCCCTTTCTTTGTATTCAAGCATCCGTAACAGTCTACTCCTGGAACAGTACACTGCAGTTCAAGCACCTCTTGGGTGCCTGCACCTCAGTGTGCCAACTCAAGGCTGTTGTTTCACAACCAGACTTGAAACAAAGGTGAAACAGCAATCACCCAGAATGTTAGAGGCACTCACTGCTTTGTGACCACCACAGTGCCCAATGTGCCTGTGCCATCACACAAGTGGCACGTGATCCACCTTTCCTCAGGAACACCTCTGTCAACCACCCACGGTGGGAGAATGAAGTAGAATTTAGGCATGAAAGGCTGCACCAAGAGCCGTCGGTGTACACCCATTACTAAGACATCGACCGCGCAGGGCACCACTGGAACCTGGCATAGTAATATTTTTCTCCTCTTGGCTCTCATCTCATTTTTCTCTTCACTCTTCAGTCTGTAGCATGTCCTAGGCAATTGCCTCACTTTCCTTAAGAACCAACGTGTGATCAAAGCGATCTACACTAACTCGCAATCAATAAATTGCCAATCATTCTTGCTACTTCATTTCAGTGTAGTTTGCCTCACTCCCTCCTTAGGTATTCCTAAAGAACCTCCAGCGAACCCTTCCTCTGAGGTTGGGTCATGACAATTTACTATGTAGAAAATAGCTTTTTCCTAATCATAGGAATCTGGTAGGAAAACAGAGTAAAGTGTCTGAAAGAATAAGATAAAAACTTTATCTCACTCCTTCTGAAGTCTCCTGACGCATTGATTTGGATTAGCTCCTGTGTATACTGCATGATAACCAGATTTGTGTTTATTCATTCCTATATCACATAAAGCATCAGAATGCCAAATCAGGTGTGTTTAGTTTTAAGTATATAGCCTTCTAGTAAAGCAGTGGCTACACTAAAGCATTTACTGCGTGAAGCTGTTGCTCAGGAGCAACATTTTTATAGAGAGAAATCACAAGTCCATACCTCACCCTTCTGGGAAGGCATGAACAATAAACTAGATGGGAAATCATTCAAAATGACATGAAGGAAAATAATTGTATGATCACTAGAGAACCTTGACAAGACCGAAAGTTACACTTGTATAAATTCCAATTAAAAACCCATCTTTTACAGAGGTCTTGTAAAAGGAAAAGTTTATTATTCTTATTGAGCATCTCATTTTTTCTGGTGATCGCTTGAAAATTTTCAAGTGATTTTCAGCAACTCTGCTCATCAGAAAAGTTAGTTTTTCTTTATTTATTTATTTTTTTTTTAGCTTGGAGGAAATGATAGACAATAGAAATGATTGATTTTTGACAGAGGCATAGGAAAGAATAGGATAATAAAAACTAGGAGATTGCTGTTTATTGATAAATATCTCGTATCTACATCCTGTAGTATTCTTTCGGGAACTGATGTAAGAAAGAGACCTGTTTACACACACATCTATCCTCCACTTTTTTTGTAGAGCTCTGGAGCTTTTTTTGCACTACACAGCTGTCACGCTTTAGTGAGTGGCAGGAAATAAATGTTTTGATTGGATCTGCCAAATGTCTTTAGTGAATCAAAATATGCATATCTGAAATTTAATATGAACAGGATTGCAGCTTCTCTTTGTGCTAAAAAAAAAATAAATCACAAAATCCTTTCACTCTTTCAAGAGAGTAAAATTGTGTCCTTATGTCTTAGTTGAGATGACACAATGCTACGGAACTGGTTCATAGCCAGTTTCCATCTTGCTGTTTGGCCTGCTGCAGCTCTTTCTAGCTTATGAGACATTCATAAAAGAAAACTTAATATCTGCAAGTGAAATGAGAAGGAAGCTTCTGGAGGAAAAAGAGGAAAGCAGTCATCTTTGTATCCATTTACACATACACATATATACCAAGGTGCTGCTCCTCTATTTGTGTGCAGGTTGCCCCATATTGTCAATGGGAATGCCAAGGGAAAGTCTGATATTTGGTGTCTATAGGGCTTTTTCAGTCACAAAAATGACATGTGCATAAAAGCACTTAGAGATAGTATTCTCAGTTTGGTTTTGTATTTTAAGGAGCAATTAGAAAAAAATCTAAAGTCTAAATGTAATTTGCCTTCCTAATTAAGTAATTGTGTGTAAGTTTCAGAGTGGAAATACTAATGGGGTTGGGTAAGAAAGTAACATCCTCTGTTTAAAAACATGAAAGGAATTTGCATATGGTAGAAAAAACTCATATATAAATATCTGTAATGTCCACTTCGTAGGTAAGTTAACAAAACAGTGGGATCCAGGGGTCCTATTGTTTCTCACAGACTAATATGCTCGTCCTTATTTTGACCTAACATCCTAAACTAGGACCACAGAAGTCCACAGGCTTCACTAGTCAATAGAAGCAATGAATTGCACTGAGGTCAGTATCATTGTGTTGCTGTCAAATTGGCACAATCATCAGAAGAATCTGTCTCAGTATCTCTGTCAGCTGTCTGTTTTCTTCTACCTCCTTCATTTGACAATGACTATGGGAGACTCTCAGGAAAAGACATCTGGCACAAGGAAAAGACAGATAGGCACAAATGAAAGCTGGAAGGACAGACATCAGTCAGGCTTATAAATCTCTACTGAGATAAAATAAGATGATCTACAAGAGAGGAGGTCTCTTTTTGAGGCTGAGTAGACAGTATATATATTATTTCAAGGCTAGAGATGGAATTTCCAATTGTGTTTTTATGAATACACATGGATGTTTCTACTCTTCTTGGATGAGGTCACCTCTCTGAACAACTCTTCCTTTAAACTGTAGTAAGTTTGGTCTGCAAATATAAAGAAAAAGAAATCCAGAAATTAGGAATACACAAATCTCAAGATATACAAGTCATAATCTGACAGAGTTCACCAAAAAATTGGTTCCAGAAAATAGTTTTAAACAATAGAAAATAATTTTAAAAAAACACCAAGAACAAGACAAAAGCAAACAATCAACCGACTAAAACCAAACCAACCAAACAAAACCCTCAAATCTGAAATGAAACAAAACAAACAAACAAAAAAAACCCACCCCAAACAAACAAGCAAAAACCCCAAGCGTTATAATCTCTCAGGTAAAAAAAAAATAGAGTTTGCAAAAAGTAATTCTGGGCAGTTTTGGGAAATGCCATATGTCTACAAAATAGATAATGAATGTGAGCAGGGATATGCTGAGTTTGTAATGGGTACAGTGCAAATCTTGGAGGGAGCAAGAGACTATGTTATGTTTTTCTTGTGAAAATTTGACACAGCTCACAGGGTGAGAGCAAAAGTCAGTTCTGGTGTATGGATGAGGCTACGTTGACTTGAGTGACTTCAGTAAAACTTAATTAGCTGATGATTAGAACTTATCTGTCAAGAGAGGCATATAAGGATCATAATCTCTTCATTATTCTGGACCTTTAATATACTTTCCCATTACTGTATATTGGGAGCATTAGCAATTTCTCTTGTATACTCTCATAATACAAATTACAGTTAAGCAGGATATAGTTTCACCATGAAAAGTATTAAGAGAAAAATTCCTCTGGTTTGACAATAATTTCCATGATATAAAAAGAAGTATGTATGAAACTTTCAGAGAGACTATTCTCTGTGTGCAATTCAATTATTTATATTGTGTATAATTAATATCTTCGGTGATTTTGGTAAAGAGGCTTAGCTTTTAATCCTTCTCTAAAGATAAGAGATCACAGGAGTGAAATGCAAATTTGAGGTCTTATTTTATGTTTGTACAGTAGTATCAAGCACTTTTCTCTGTGGATGAGAACTTAAAAAAAAAAATAATCAAAACAACCAAAAAACCAAGAAGAAATCCATAAATCCCCACAGGCTGATGATTACATTATCAATGCAAGTAAATTCCTCAGCACAATGCTGAAAGAATTAGGCATAACGGCAGTCCAGCATTGTCTGAATGCATGGTGTAGCAGATCAGAAGGCTGAAATACCTTAGTCTCCCGTAGGTAATTTTTGTATCAAATAGGTGCAATAACTAAATACTTCGAATCCTGTTACATAAGGAAAAATCTTGCCAGTTTCAGAGGCTGCAGAGATCCCAAATAATGCTGAACTGACAGTTTCATTACACTAGAGTGAGAAAGAGAGATAGACAAACACACTCCAGAGTCTCTCATAGCCTGTGGCATCACACTCTACATGCAAAGAAATGTCACGATTGTGGACTTGAAAGTATATGGAGCTGATGGCCATACACTCAGATGAGGATAAAAAAGTGGCAATGCCAGAGCAAATCCTGACCTGTAAGAGATGAGGTTTGACTGATTCATGCTGTATTACAATGCTATACATGCATTTTCCTGTGATGTACATATAAGTCACTCACTGTCGTTGGGGGTCAGTTAGGTTCCTAACTAGTTTGTAAAAACAGGCATGCTTCCCAGTGAATTAATTAAGGGACCTGGGGGTACTGGTAGATAGTAGCTGAACATGAGCCAGCAGTGTGCCCAGGTGGGTAGGAGAGCCAATGGCATCCTGGCCTGGATCAGGAACAGTGTGGCCAGCAGGAGCAGGGAGGTTATTCTGCTCCTGTACTCAGCACTGGTCAGGCCACACCTTGAGTCCCGTGTCCAGTTCTGGGCCCCTCAATTCAAGAGAGATGTTGAGGTGCTGGAAGGTGCCCAGAGAAGGTCACCAAGGCTGGTGAGGGACCTGGAGCACAACCCTGTGAGGAGAGGCTGAGGGAGCTGGGAATGTGCAGCCTGCAGAAGAGGAGGCTCAGGGCAGACCTCATTGCCGTCTACAACTACCTGAAAGGAGGTTGTAGCCAGGTGGGGTTGGTCTCTTCTCCCAGGCACCCAGCAACAGAACAAGGGGACACAGTCTCAAGTTGTGCCAGAAGAGGTCTAGGCTGGATGTTAGGAGGAAATTCTAACAGAGCGATTGGCATTGGAATTGGCTGCCCAGGGAGGGGTTGGAGACGCCATCCCTGGAGGTGTTCAAGAAAAGATTGGATGTGGTCTGTAGAATATTCTGTCTTGATCCTGGCTGAGTGTGGTTTATAACAAACTCCCACTGTCTTGTTGGCCTTCCCCCTGATTCTTGTTCAGAAACACTCAACGTTATTGACACCACCATTAAACTTGAGATGCTCAAAACACTCCCTAACACACAGAGCTACTCTCCACTGACACCTCTTGCCTGTCCTGTCTGAAAAGTTTATAACTACCCATCACAGCACTTGAGTTGTGCAAGTCATCCCACCACGTTTCCACAATGGCAGCTATGTCATAGTTTGGCTGCTGCACAATGGATCCCAACTCCTCCTGTACCTTACTCACACTGCATATATTAGTGTAGAAGTGCTTCAGCTGAGCTTTTGATGCTGCCACCTTTTTAGGGGGAGAAACCTTAATATAATAATAAGCTTAATATAATAATCGTAAGCTTAGTATATATGAGACACTGGAACGGGTTGCCCAGGAAAGTTGTGACTGTTCCCTCCCTGGAGGTGTTCAAGGCCAGGTTGGAGGAGGCCCTGAGTGACCTGTACTAGGGGGAGGTGTCCCTGCCTATGGCAGGGGGGTGGAACTGGATCATCTTTGAAGACCCTTCTGTCCTGCTGGGAATATTCATAAAACCTTCCAACCTTACCATTCTATGATTCTATGAGTGGTTCATTAGTAAGGTGTGATTTTAGGTGGAGGATCTTGGATAGATCTGTCATTTCCTTTATTCCATTTAACATCCTATTAATGATTTTGATGATAGAATAAAGAGATACTATCTTTAGGGATTGTGTCAAGCATTTATTAATTTGTCTTCATTTTTTATTTTCAGCAAAAATAATTTATATTTGATAGGGAGAAAGAAACTCCCTCTTTGGAATATAAGTGAACCAGCAAAAGACATTACCAAGGTGCTTTATCAAATCTTATAAGCTTTAAAATGCAGCTGGACAAATGGTGTAAATGTAGTTATGGCACCTCAGCCCAGGGACATAGTCAAGATGACATCTGACAAGATGGTGTCTGTCAGAACTTCACTCCCATGGTCCTCTTGAGGGTTCTTTAAGTTAAAAGCGCACAGAACATGATGTCTTTTTGAAGTACAGCTAAATGTATTTTGGGTATTAGGTAAGGATAAAGATCAGATGCAAGGAAATGAAGAAAATAAAAAAGATAATTTCAAAGGCCAGTGTTTTGGGAAAACTATCTGAAATCTATCTTTAACAATCTCCCATCAAACATGACACATTTGGTTTGCATTCTTTGTATTGAGATTTGAGTGGAATTTATGTTAAAAAGAACCACTTACATTAAATGTACTTTTACTGTACTGTCCAAACGCACTCTTAAATAACAGAGATTTGTTTCTTAAGCCAGTTGTCTAAATCAATGGAAATAAGACAGCTCTAATGATTGGCATTCTCATGGCATCCTAAGGAAGACAGAATGTGATAATGGACCAGACAGAAGTCACTGTCATCTCAAGCAGCAGATGCTTGTTTTTGTGTACATGTAATGAACTGCAAATCCAGCAGTCTTGCTGAAATGGGGAGGTAAGAGAGGATATCAGCAAGGTCACGAGTTTTGGCCTGCACAGAAATGCAGCAGAAATATGCAGTTACATAGAACTGTGCCCGTGTGGAAGATACAGAGTTATTCGCAACACATGAATAGACAAAATGTGATTTGCTGTGACAAGATGTCTTGCTGTGTGTCTAAAATAGAGCATACTGTACTCCAACACTAACAGCATTTACGAGCCTGAATTTATTATGGCTTTCTGTCTGGTTTTCAGTTTTATCAACAGAGTTTTAATTTCAAAAGAATTTTTCAGAGGAGCATGATATATCTTATCGTGAGGACAGAAACAGTGAATGAAAATGACACTGTTGGGACATTCACCAAAATTATTTTAATGCAGTTACTCTTTTCAGGAAATGACTGAGATGTACTTTGCAGAAAGCTGTGGTGTTTGCTAGATCCTGAAGAATAAATTTAATGAGAATGAGCAAAAAGACTAAGTAAAATCCATGCATTTTAACTTGAAATGAATACATTTTTCTAGTCCGGTGCTTAGGTTTCCTTTGTATTCTGAAATTCGAGTCTCAACCTCAAAGTAAAAACAAGGGATGTTAAATCTTTTCAAATTAAACTAAAATAAGTTTCAACTCCCTTCAGACATATATTGTTGAATAGTGGACAGCTGCTTGCTTTTGTTTCTCATTCAAGCTCTCTAATGACAAAATACAGTAACTTTTCACCTACTTATCATAAAACAAAATTGTCCTGGGCTGTAGCTTATTTTTAATAGAATCATAGAATCAGAACATCAACCAGTTAATAGAGTACTAGTGTGAACTCTGTGCATCTAATTCATGCACTCATGGTTCTCAAGTTTATACTTTTATATCGATTTTTTTTTTCAATTTGTGTAGGTACATTTAAGATTGCAAATATAACTTGCAGATAGTAGAAATATTAATAATATACAGCTCAACACAAACTGAGCAAACATTACATTCAAGTGGCAGAATCTTGGTTGCTCCCATCACCTTCACCTATTAAACTTCTTGCTTTATTCCCTCGTGTTTTCATTAGTGACAAATGTGAGATTTAAACCTTTTTTGTTCCTGTCTTGAATTTCTGTGAAACCTTTTGAAGATCCAATGGGGAACGTGTGTGTGTGTGTGTCCACAACATTTTGATCACTTGCAAATATTTCAGTAAGGATGTCCTCACAACACATGGTAGCACAATAAAGGCCACAAGTAATGGTCCACAGTCCTTGAAATGTGTGGCATTTCTTTCTTGATGATCTCTTTTCTATTTTTTTCCCCTACTCTTGATATGCATCTTTAAAAGAGCCTTTGCTCTTGCTTACTGCAGGGAAATAGTATAGTGTTGAAGTTCTGTATCTCTTATCTGCACATTTATTGATGCATTTGTCTTCAGTTCAGGCTCAAGGACATTTTCTCACCGTGTTCAACTGACTTTCTGGCGGCTGATTACTTTGGCATTTTCCTGTTCCATGTCTGGCAGGGTTTTAGTGTATGTTTTTGCAAGGATAAGTGAAGTTTCAATGAAGTTAAATGAAAAGAAACACAATGTAATGAATTGCTCAGGCTTTGGCTTTGTGGCCATCCAGTTAAGCATTAAGATGCAAACACTGTCTGGAATAGTAGAGAACAGTCGAAGTGAAATGATGCAAATGACTCTAGTGATCTGTCAGCTACAGCACTGAATTATTTTTATCTTCCCTTTTTAATTCTGCAGCAGTTCTACACTTCCTATCAGGTAACCTATATCATAAATGTAAAATGCAAGGAAAGTAAACAAATTAGTTGGAGGAATCTGTTATTTTAAATTCTCTTCCCAAGTTAGAGTGACCTGTTAGGTTAAATTGTATTGCCAAATTATATGATTATTACCTGTGATCTTATTTTGGTTGCATTAAATCTGAATTTTTACAACCAATGGTATGCTCCATAAGTCCATAATCTAACACTTCACAAGTTTTTCTTGATTATTTGATGTCTAGCTGGAATTTATTTGCAGTTTTTATAGTAATTCATCTTTTATAGACCCGAATAAGTCATGCCCAACCACGGTGTTTGCAGACCAGAAAATTTTCACATTTGCTCTTTGTTTTGTGTTTAGCCACTGACTTCATTTGCTCTATACACAACAAGAAGTGTATTTTAAACATTAATTTCAAAGATTTCCATATATATATATATATAGTTTTATCAAGGTGTTGATACAATTTTATTCCTAGAGTATAGGATCTCTGCTTCTGAACACAGTCTCAGCAAGATAAAGAGGGTTTCATGCTTAAGTTTCTCTTTCCTGATCTGTGCCCAATC
>VWYK01129231.1:4481-16981 GCA_013399775.1 Semnornis frantzii | reverse complement strand
CGGGAAGAACACGGGCCCTGCACAAGGCAGCCCCGTGCACCCTGTTTACCACAGGGTCTGGTCAGGCAAGGGACCCCAGACTCAGTGGCGCCAGGCCCTTTGTCCCTTTTCCCGCCGTTGCTCTCCCCCAAAACAGCAGGAGGAAAGCAGAAAAATATGTCCGGGCAAGCCAGGAAAAGTATAAACCCAATTTGGCTTGCCTAGGCCTACCACGACACCTGGCAGAGAGGTTGGACTGGAGGAGCTTTTGAGGTCCTTTCCAGCCCCTAACATTCTGTGATTCTGTGAAATCTTATCAAACAGCTTTACACTCTGCACTTCAAGTGCATGTGAAAATGCTCAAGTTACAAATCAAACAAATCAGTTGCTGTTATTCCTTTGTTGTTACTCTGCTATTGATAAACAGATAAATCCTCAAATTCTGGCGTGTCATTTTTATCTTTGTTTCCCCTTCAAAAATAAACCCTCACCTGGCTTTTTTTTTTTTCCTTCAATTAGTGGAGAAAGTTAGTTTTGTGGTTTGTTTGTGGTGTGGTTTTTTAATGGACAACTTTGTAGCATTCTCCAGGGTTACTGGAGTGACTCAAGGCACCATGTTTCTCTTTCTACAGAATAGATGGTCTCCACAGTGTATTCCAGAGTCAGGTTACAGGCTAAGATACATAGATGGTTCTCTCTGGGAATCCTAGAGATTCTTACAATTGCTACTAGATGCAAACCTCCTCATGTTTCAGTTTGTACCAAAGTGTAGTGACATCTCTGATTCTTTCTTGTTGAGAGAAACACATCTGAGCTTTAGAAAGCTCCCTATACTTCAGGGACAAATAAACAGAATAAGATATTACCTTGGCCCCACAAATGGTTTCTAGAGGATATTGGTCTCTGTGGAATCAGAGCCCAAATACTGAAGAAGACTTTAGTGTGTGAAGATGTTTGACTGCAAGTGCTATACAGAAGTGGTTACTGGATAGTTTTCTCCTGGGCCTCAAAACCCTCACTGCTCTGGAGCCTTGAACTGAAAGAGTAGGTAGTCAGGGGGGTTCGCTGGATTTTATTTGTGAGATTTTTTTTTCCCATTTTCCATTTTTTTTTCAGTCATCAAGACCCTCACCTGAACTAGGGCATGAGTACTGTGCATGCCTGCAATGCATCATAGGAGGAGGTGGGGTGGCATCTCATCACTTGGAGAAAATAAACACGTGACATGGAATCAGAATGTCCATGTCTATTAAGATGGTGGCAGAGCTCCCCATGGAGCAATCCCAGTTCACCTTCAAGACTGCAGTGCTGCTGTGCCAGTAGGAAATGTGCAGGAGATGAGGGTATCATCTGCTGTGAAAACATGCAGCTACCTAACCATGGCTAATAGCAGTCAGCATTGTAGCAGGGCTGGTGCAGACTTGCTGATTAGGATAGTCTGGAGCCTGACATTGATGCATGAAGATTTATCCACCACTTCCATTAGGATTAATCCCCTGCCCATTGATTCTTGGGTATCCTCCTCCTGCTTCACTATGAAAACCTGATTTAACTTTCTCTCAGTTCAGATAAATAGTACTGCTGGCTGAAATAGGATTTGCTTCCTTGCTCACCTTTCCAGGAAGCCATCCTCAGCTGTATTTTCTGAACAAAGCTTCTTTCTCCCAACTTTGGATAAAGGAATATAAAATGGGCCACCTTTTCTGTGGCTGTGCCATGGTGTTCAAACAAACCTGGACCTTTTGCACAACCCTGTAATCTACCCAGACAGGGCTACAGTAATGAGGGGGCCATCCTTGCCTGAGCTCAATGTGTCCCTGTATGAAGTAGTTCCTTTGCTAGTGCCCCTTGCAGCAGTGGAGCATCTCAAGTAAATGTGATGCTGCCTGTCACTGCAGCCCTTCCATGCCCGGCAAACCTCGAGACAGCAAGTTCTTAGTTGGATTGTTTGGTTACCAGAGGGGGGGGGGAACCAGAGAAAGCTGCTTCACATGATGTACCTGGGGAACAGAGTGGGAATATGATGTTTGGAAAGACAATTGTCTGGTTTGGAGATAGGAGGAAATAGGGAGGCAGGAAAAAACTCAAGTGCAATGGTGAAGGATAATTGCAGGAGGAAAGTGAACATTTTCGTCAGATATTCCCTACAGGACTTTTGTGCTATAGTGGCTCAGTAGCTGAGCTGGGCTTCATAGAATCACAGAATGGTTTGGGTTAGAAGGGACCTTAAAGATTATCTACTCCCAAGCCCCTTGCTATGGGCAAGGATAACTCCTACCAGCCCAGGCTGCTCAAGGCCTCATCCAGCCTGGCCTTGAACACATCCAGGCAGGGGACATCCACAGCTTAGAATCATAGAATGGCAAGGTTGGAAGGGACTTGAAGGATCATCTAGTTCCAGCCCCCTGCCATAGGCAGGGACACCTTCCACTAGTACAGGTCACTCAATTTCTTTGGGAAACCTGTTGTAGTGCCTCATGGGGAAGAATTTTCTTCTTGATGTCTTCTGTAAACAGAGCTTCTTCCAGTTTGAAGGCATTACACCTCACTCTGACTACATGCTTTTATAAAAAGTGCTTCTGCAGCTTTCCTGCAGCACCCTTCAAACACAGGAAGGCTGCTATGAGGTCTCCCCAGAATCTTCTCTTATCTGGGCTGAACAGACCCATCTCTGTCTGTCCTCATATAGGAGGTGCTCTGGCCCTCTGATCATCTTCATTGCCCTTCTCTGGACTCACTCTTTACAGTTCCATGTCCTACTGGGGGCTCTAAAGGTGGACATGGTACTTCAGATGAGGTCACACAAGACAGGAATAGTTAGGGATGATCCCCTCTTTTGACCTGCTATCCACATTGCTTTCAGTGCAGCCTAGGATTCAGTTTGCTTTCTGGATCACAAGCAGGCATTGCTGGCTCATGCTGAGCTGCTCATCAAAAAGCCTCTACTGTGGTAGAGCTCACAGAGCTCAAATACAAAATCAAAGAATCACAGAATTAATGAGATTGTTTCCGACCTTGGAGATCGAGTCACCTAACCGTTCTAATTAACTAAACCATGGCACCAAGTGCCTCCTCATCCAGCCTCCTTTTAAACACCTCCAGGGATGGTGATTCCACCACCTCCCTGGGCAGCCCATTCCAATGCAAATCACTCTTCACAGAAAGAATTTCTTCCTTATGTCCAGCCCAAACCTGCCCTGGTGCAGTTTGAGGCTCTGTCCTCTTGTTCTATCCCTGGGTGCCTGGGAGAGGTCTNTGGCCACCTGGGCACACTGCTGGCTCATGTTCAGTCACCTGCCAACCAGCACCCCCAGGTCCCTCTGTGCCTGGCTGCTCTCCAAACACGCTGTCCCCAACCTGTAGCACTGCCTGGGGTTGTTGTGGCCTAAGTGCAGAACCCTGCACTTGGTCTCATTAAAGCTCACAGCACTGGACTGTGCCCATCTGTCCAGCCTGTCCAGGTACCTCTGCAGAGCCCTCCTGCCCTCTACGAGATAGACACTTGCTCCTAACTTGGTGTAATCTGCAAACTTACTGGTGCTGGCCTCAATCCCCTCATCCAGATCATCAGTGAAGATACTGAACAGGACTGGGCCCAGCACTGTTCCCTGGGGTGCACCACTGGTTGCCAATTGGATGTGTCTCCATTCACCACCACTCTCTGGGCCTGGCCATCCAGCCAGTTCTTAACCCAGCACAGAGTGCCCCTGTCCAGGCCAAGGGCTGCCACTTGCACTCCAGGAGTACATACTGGTGGATGTTCTTTTCTTCACAGACAAAGGAGTGGACTACTGCAGCAACAACTTTGATCTTGTGCCTATTCTGTTCCCCTTGCCATGCAAAGTTCACAGCTCATGCCCAAGTGGTGCAGGAGCTAATGGTCTGGCTGCCTTCTGTGGAGATGTGCAAAACCACATCCTCCCTCCTCTGCTATTCACTTCCTTCTCATGGAATCTAATTTGGCTCTGATTACCCAGAGGTTACAGTAGACAGCCTTTAAATAACACCAAGTGGTAGCAGATTTTAATCATGGAAGGCTCAATAGTAAGACTCTCCTCCAAGTGGAATCACTCTAGCATTTTAATAAGGTGCAATAGACCTAGCCAGCTGGCCTCTATACACATCTACTGCCTCTGTTCTCACAAAGAGTTCAGGCAGTACTGCTAGTGGCAAGAATCATTCCTCTGGCTGTCATACCTGTGCTCCCTGTACTCAGCCTGGACATCAGGTTTTGCTCCTCCCTCAGCACCTTGTCCTGGGCTCAGCTACAGCAGTTAACTCTGGCAAGAAGCAGGAGGAGCAGCAGTCAGGCTAGCTGACCCAAACTAACCAAGGGGTTATTCCATATCACAAGATGTCATGCTCAGGATATAACTGGGGGAGCTGGCCCAGAGTTGGAAGGAGGGAGATGGACTGGGCATTGTGTTCTAGGTGGTGAGCAACGGTGGTGTTCCTCACACGCTTCATGTACTCTTCTATTAGTGTTATTTCCTTTCTCCTTGCATTGTCCTGTTGAACTGTCCTTAAACCATATGTTTTCACCCACTATTCTTCCAATTCTACTTCACATCTCATAGTGAGGGAAGGAAGGGGAGTAAGGAAGCACTACAGCTCACCTTTTGGCCTTTGAATCCATCATGGTTTTTAGCATGCAGAGCACTTCAGGGTCAGGAAGAACCTGAGAGGGAGCTGGTTTTGACCTGAAACTGTTCTGGTTTATGATGTAATGTCTGAAGCTTCTTCCTAGGGAAAAGCTTGATGATCTCTATTTTTTTTTTTTTCCCTCCTGTCTCTCAGGCTGCTGCAAATTCTTTAATAGTAACACAAAAACAGAGAACAAGCAAAGCAGAACTCAAAATGGCTAAGCTTTCATGGTTCCATTACTGAAGTGATTAGATGACTACAGCATTACATCAGGCCAAGTGATGTCAACATTGAGGCTGTTGTGTGCCAGTTTCTTTGGGGAGTGTAAACTTGATGAAGGAGGGTTCAAACCATCACTAACTGTCTATTTTCACTGAGGAAAATGTGTTCAGCAAAGCAATATTGATATTTATTTTTTTCAGCTTAAGATGTTTCTAACTCAAGGCATCCTGGCTTTTGGTACTTAAAATTTTCCCTGACAAGGATAAATCAAAAGAATAATAAAAAGGAAGCTCTCTAAGCAAACACTAAGTGTGCAAATGGAACAAGCTATCATAACAATGGCCTGAAGATGGTTTTACATATTCAAAAAGAAATTTCGAAGGTGAGGATTCCTCACTGCAGTTCTTTTCTGACCAAATATTTTTCCATATGCATACACATGTATATTGGAAATCTTGCCAAGAATGAGATAGCACCGAATAATGCACACAAGGACAGTAGCAACCCAATCCTAATCCCAACTGGAGCTCTTGGGTACTAATTCAATAGCAAAGAAAAGAAAAGAGGGAATGCTGGCTTTGCCATCTGCATATGAGCATTTTCATCAACTGTCAAAGTTGGGGTTTGTATTTTGAATTATTGATCACAGGCAGGGTACTAACTTAGGCAAGACCATGTTATGGATAGGGTAATTAATAATTACTGCAAGATGATATTCAGAAATATTAACATATAGTTTATTAACATTAAATATTCAGAACTTGCATCACCCCCATCACCATTTAATAATAATAACAGATTCTTTGCAACATTATGGAAACTATATACAGGTTATAGTTGGATCTAGAAATAACTATTAGATATAAACATTAATTGAACTTGATTTAAACTGGCAGAGAAGGCTTTGTGGTCAGTACGCCGCTTGCTCACTAGATGGACACAAGGAGCAACTTTCTGCTTAGGGCAGAAGGCAATTAATAATTACAAGAGGCTTTTGGTATTTACTCACAAAAATATCTGACAGTACCCAAGGCTCGTAGCAGGGTTGCTGTCGGTAGCCGTCAGACGCTTTAGAGTCTCCCCAGGCTTCTGGGGAAAGAAGGCAGAGGATCTCTGACCTGTTCCTGGCTCTCTGGATGATTTGTGTTCTCTCCAGGGCTTCCGTCTGGGCAGAAGGCTTCCAGGTGCAGGCAGATGTCCTGTGGTGTGCAGTCTGGGCACGGTGTCACGCCGGCTGTGCAGGCCAAATGCGTGGAGGTATCAGAGTCTCAGCTCAGGATCAAGGAGGCAGCAGGCACAGACACACCTTGCAATGGCAAAGGTGTCTGTGCTCCCTGCTCATCTCCTTTTATCCCATACAGCCCGAGACTAATGGGCCTTTGGACACAGGATAGCCAATCAAATGGCAGTTACTCAAGATTTGACCATATTGGGTGAAGCCATAGGCTTGCTTTACCCTTTTTTGGGCAGAACACAGCCTTGCACAAGGCAACCCTGTGCACCTTGTTTACCACAGTTGCTGGGCAGGCCACAGACCCCAGACTTAGTGGCTCCAGGTTCTTTGTCCCTTTTCCCGTGGTTGCTCTCCCCAAAACAGCAGGAGGGAGAGCAGAAAAACATGCCTGGGTGAGCCAGGAGAGGTACAAGCCCGATTTGGCCTGCCCAGGCCTACAACAACAGACCAGTAATGCAATATAAGAGAAGATCAATTCAAATCCTCATCTACTATATATCTGCTAGGCTCAGGGTACAGCCTAGACCACCTAGAGAATGGTTTCTGCAGCTCTGGCACCTGTTTACTCCAGTTGGTAGTCCAGACCTGCAAGATCTATTCACACTTCTCATTCAGGTTCTGTCCTCCTGACATTAGGAGGACTTAGTGCAATTTACTCCAAGGCCACAATCATAGAGGTCCCTTCCAACCCAGAATGTTCTACAGGTCGTTTAGTCCAACCATCCCTGCAGTAATGACTGGCATCCCCAATCAGAGCAGGTTGCTCAGAGCCCCATCAAGACTCACCTTGAGTATCTCCAGGGATGGAGTCTTTGCTACCTCCCTGGGAAACCTGTTCCAGTATTCCACTACCCTCATAGTAAGGAACTTCTTCCTAATGTCCAATCTAAACCTACCCTGCTTTAGCCTCAAACCATTGCCCTTTCTCCTGTCACCACACACCCTTGTAAACAGTCCTGTAGCCTTCTTGCAGGCACACTTCAGGTACTGTAAGGCCATTCTAAGGTCTTCCCAAAAACCTTCTCTTCTCTAAGCTAAACAGATCAAACCCTTTCTGCCTGTCCTTATAGCAGAGGTGTTCCAGCCATCTTTGTGGTCCTCCTGGGATCCTCTCTATCAGTTCCATGTCTTTCCTGTGCTGAGATAGGTAGGTGAGATCTCACCAGGAGAGAATGACAGTATTTGTTACAGGTTTTAACATCACCTAAGCATTTGCAAGGGATCAGGGTTTGGTAGGAAAAATCTGAGTGAGAATAAATGTTCTGCTGCTTTGCTGCTTCTTCTATCAGGTTCCCTTTATGGTTTGCTCTTCACTTGGGAAAATGACAGGATTTTAACTCTATTTTTCACTCCTGAAGGAGATTACTTAGTGAGGCTTTTGATTTAGTTTGGGTTTTTTGCTTCATCTTGAAAAGCATTTGTTAGAAGCATTGTTGGACATATGCCTCAGTGGTATTGTATAAATAACAAGACTTCTCCCACAGAGGAAAACATAATGCACTAAACAAATGTGCTTGAATATTTTCACCTGAGGGCTACATTTGATCCACACTGTTGTGACAACCACGCTGACCTTACCAGTTAAATGGATGTCTTCCTCCTACAATGCTACCTCTTCACTAGAGAGAGCTAATACCAACTATGTTTGTGCAAGAAATATGCACTGCTTCAAGGTGATTGGTGTGAGATGCCTGGTCACAGCAGTCTGCATAAGCTTTGGGGAGCTGAGTGTCAAGCAAGTATCAAGAGCAGAGAAATAGCAAAGGAGTGAGTGATAGCTGAGAGCACTCAATTTCCTCCGAGGGACTGCTTGGTAATGAGCATCATCCCAAGAGCTTGGGGAGAGGAAGGAAAGCAACACAAAGGAAAGTGACTGAGGAGAGCAGAAATAGAGAGGGCAGCTCTGAGATCTCTCTATTCACAGACTGTGTTGGGTGGGAAGGCACCATCCAAGTTCACTTTATTCGACTGCCCTGCACTCAACTGAGACACCTCCAACTGCATCAGTCTGTTCATGGCCACTTTGAGTCTGAGCTTGAACATCCTCAACCACACCCCTGGGCAACCTGTTCCAATGTTTCACCACCCTCACTTGAAAGAATTTCTTCCTAATCTCCAGTCTAAATCTGCCCTCCTCAAGCTTCAGTCCATTCCCTCTTGTCACATACACAGTCACATAGAATTATTCAGGCTTGAATAGACCTCTGTGACAAGTCCAGCCTATGACCTAACATGACCACAGTGGCCAGACCATGTCACTAAGTGCCACATCAAACCTTTTCTTAAACACTTCCAGGGAGGGTGACTCCTCCAACTCCCTGTGCAGTCCATTCCAGTGTCTAATTACCCTTTCTATGAGGAATTGCTTCCTAACATCCAACCTAAACCTCCTGTGGCACAGCTTCAGACCATGTCCTCTTGTCACAAGGAGAAGAGCCTGACTCCCGCCTTACTTCAACTTCCCTTCAGGTAGTTGTGGAGTGTGATAAGATCCCCCCTGAGTCTCCAACAGGCTACACAACCCCAAGTCCTATCACTACAAGCCCTAGCACTCTTTTTTTCTGGATAGTGCCCAGAGGAGAGTGGCTGAGATGCTGGGGGGGACTGGAACATGTACCTTTCACAGAAAGGCTGAGGTTGGGTCTGCTTAGCCATGAGAAGACCAGTCTGAGAGGGTTATCTTAATAATACTTGTATCTAGCAGGTGAGTGTCAGGAGGATGGAGCCAGACTCTTCTTGGTGGTGTCCAGGGATAGGACAAGGGACAATGGCACAAACTGGAACACAGGAAATTCCACATAAATAGAAAGGGAAAAAAAAAAAACAAAACCAAAACTTCTCCTTGAGGGTAGCAGAGCACTGAATGTGGCTGCCCAGAGAGGGGGGGGAGTCTCTTTCTCTGGACATATTCCTGTGGAATCCAGTCTAGGTGACCCTGGTCTAGCAGGGGGGTTGGACTAGATGATTTCCAGAGTTCCACTCAAAACCATTCTGTGTGTGGTTTTCAGTCAAATCAAGCTTATCAGAGTGCCAGTTAAATGGATTCTTCTGCAGGTAGGCATGAAATTATGAGACTTTCCTGATTTGTATCCAGACTTAAATGTGCACTGCTGCTAGACCATAATTTTCTGAACCTATATATGTGCCAAATTATTTTCTAGTACCACTAAGAGGAAAAGTCTGTGTTGCAACTGTGCTTGGGTGCTCCTTTCTGAACTCCCAGCACCTCACTAGTGTCTTTGAGACCCCACCTGGAGTACTGTATCTAGCTCTGGAGTCCCCAACACAAGAGGGACATTGATCAGATGGGGAGGGTTTAGAGAAGGGGATAAAGATCATCAGAAGGATGGGGGGAGTTGGGGCTTTTGAGCCTGGAGAATCATGGAATCAACCAGGTTGGAAGAGACTTCCAAGCTCATCCAATCCAACCCAGCCCTAGCTAATTAACCAGACCGTGGCACTAAGTGCCCCATCCAGGCTTTTCTTTAACACCTCCAGGGACAGTGACTCCACCACCTCCCTGGGCAGCCCATTCCAATGCCAATCACTCTCTGTCAAGAACTTCCTCTTAATATCCAGCCTAGACCTCCCCTGGCACAACTTGAGACTGTGTCTCCTCGTGTTGCTGGTTGCCTGGGAGAAGAGACCAACCCCACCTGGCTACAATCTCCTTTGAGGCAATTGCAGAGAGCAATTGTCTGCCCTGAGCCTCCTCTTCTGCAGGCTGCACACCCCCAGCTCCCTCAGCCTCTCCTCACAGGGCTGTACTCCAGGCCCCTCACCAGCTTTGTCACCCTTCTTTGGGCACATTCTAGCACCTCAACATCTCTCTTGAATTGAGGGGCCTAGAACTGGTCACAGCACTCAAGGTATGGCCTGATCAATGCTGAGTAGAGGGGAAGAAGAATCTCCCTTGCCCTACTGGCCAGATGGTTCCTGATAGATAGAAAGCTTCAGAGAGACCTCCTGGTGGTCCTCAAGTACCTGATGAGAACTGTAGGAAAGCCAGAGAGAAGCTTTTTGTAAGGGTTTTGTGGTGATAGAACAATGAGAAATGCTTTAAAACTAGAGCAGGGCAGATTTATTTTGGACAATAGGAACAAGCTCTTTACTGTGATGGTGGTGAGACACTGGACCAAGTTGCCCAGTAAAGTTGTGGACATATCATTCCTAGAAGTGTAGAAGACCAAGCTGCATGAGGCTTGGAGCTTGGAGCAACCTGGTCTGGTAGGAGATGTCCATACTCATGGCAAGGGGGCTGGAACTGGGTGACCTTAAAAGTCCCTTCCAACTCGAGTCATTTTATGATTCTATGCCTTTGAACACAAAATAAAAAAACAATTAAATGTGCATTTTAAACTGTAGAAAAGATGTAATCTACCTCAAAGCCAGGATTTGAATGCTGTCTAATTAATGTCCACTTTTGGGGATGTTCTGATTAGGATATTATTTAGTTATTTAAATGAAATCATGTTTTTCTGTTGTGGTTGAAAGGAAGCTGGTGGGGAAAAACAAACACACAAAACAACAAACCCTAGTTACAATGGAACTGAAGAAAACAGGGCTGAACATAACCTTTTATTTCTGCATAGCCGGGAGGGATTAATCTATTTGCCTTAAGCTCTTGCATTAGTATTCCCAGCTACTGAAAAACAGAAATCATAGGGTTTGAGGTAGTTTGTTTGGTGTGGGTTTATTTTTTTTTCCCTTCTTTTGAGTAGTTTGTCTAGCTCAGGGTGATGTGATTGCTAGTAAGAATTTTAAAAACTATTAATTTCTACCTAATTTATTTTTACCCCTGTAGGCTTTTACTTTCTCACAGGGAATAAGGAGAACTCTTAGCAGACATTATTCGGCTGCATTGTTCATTGCTGGGCACAGATCCTGACACTGAACTTGGGCTGAGTTCGTTTACCACCATAAACTCACACAGGTCTCAGAACTTGTGATTTTTGGTCTGGTGCATGTGCCAGTAACACAAAGAATTTTTTTGCTCGTTTTGTTTTGGAAGGGCAAAACCAAATGAACAAAAGCTTTTTTCCCAGCAAACCATCCAACCCAAAGAAAATATAACTCAGATCTCTTCTGACCACTTCTTCTGCTTCCTCCTCATTTTACAATTGCATTTGTTCCCTCAACTAGGCTGACTGCTTGAGGGGCCTCTTATCACAAACTGCTGCTGCTTCCCAATGGCCAAATCCAAGTAGCTTAAAGAATGCTGAAGGCAAAACATTTCATGTGCTATATAGAAATGTGAGGATAGCACAGCATTTGTATGCTTGCTTGAGACAGAGTCAAGAGGCTTTTTTTTAACAGGAGGAAAAAAACCCAAAGTGATCAGTGTCTCCGTGGTTGCCTGTATCTGTCATGCTTTACCTAAATCCTGCTAGGGTTTTGCTTGCTGCTTTATTGCTTTTGGGTAGGAAAAGATGAGGGTATGGTAGCTCTGAAGGCCTGCATGAAGATGATCTGTGCCTGTTACCATCATAGAGTGGCTCAGTTTGGAAGGGATCTGAGACTTTATCTGCTCCAACCTTCCTGCCAGGGGCAGGGATGCCTCTCAGCTAGGACTGGTGACCCAAGGGCTCACCCAACCTATCCTTAAACAGCTCCAGGAAGGCAGCATCCACAAACCACTCTGGGCAACTTACTCCTAGAGTCTTACCACCATTGTGCTTCTTCCTAAGAGGCAGTCTGAACCTACTATCTCTCAGCTTCAAACCATTCCCCCTTGTCCTGTCTTTAGACACTCTTATGAAAACCTCCCCCAACCTTCCTATAGGCTGTCTTTGGGTATTGGAAGGCAGCTCTAAGGTCTGCCCAGAATCTTCTCTTCTCCAGGCTGAACTGCAGCTTTCTCAGCCTTTCCTCATATCAGAGGTGCTCCAGCCTTCAGATCACCTTTGTGGCTTCTCTTGGACTCTCTTCTGTGTCCTCCTTATGATGGGGACAGCAGAACTGAATACAGTACTCAAGGTGAGGTCTCAACAGAGCAGAGTAAAGGGGCAGAATCCCTTCTCTTGACCTGCTGCCATCATCCTGCATCTGCTGTTAGCTTTATGTGATCATAGTGTGTGAGCATTCTGTGCCCATTCAACCATGAGTGCCTTGTGGGGGGACAGGGCAAGAAGCAGGAAGACCTTGCTTTCAGGTTCCTCAATCCTGACCTTTGCATGTGGCAAGGAAACAAAACCAAGACACTCACTGCTTGCTGTGCTGGGGAGCACCAAAATTACCTGGCAAAATGAGTCTGAACACACCTTGAACAAGGCCAGAGCTGGAGAACAGTTCCAGTTTGAATGCTTCAGCATTTCTGCAAGGAGAAAAGCTCTCCTTGCAGGTGTGGTGATGGGCTAGGTTTGTTTTTGGGAGTGTGCTGATGCTGCTGGTGCTGCAGACTGTACCCTTGGTAAAGCAGGGC
>VWYK01129227.1:0-12974 GCA_013399775.1 Semnornis frantzii | reverse complement strand
CAGTACAGTAACTCTTACATTTCACTTGTCAACCTCCAGCCTTTCTAGCCCACAAGACTGCTGCTGGTGCCCAGGATTGTGAAGCAGATAACATGAGAGGTCACTTGCTTGTGTCAGAGCTACCTCTGGGGTCACATATCAAATGCTATGAATTTTCCCGTATTTTCTTTATTCAGTCTGACTCTTATTACAGTGAGGTGTGTGGATAGTTGTGTCCCATCTTACAGATAAAGTGGCCCAAGAACTTTTTTCCAGCAGATGATGAAGGTGCCTGTTTAAGCTGCTTTGGTTTTGGACCTTCTACTCTCAGTCCCAGTGCACTGTGAAGAGGATATCCTGGAGGATGAGGCAGACTGATTCAAGGCTTCAGGTTGACAGCTCTCATGGAGCTCTGCACTAGACCTGGAATTTTCCAACGTGGCAGCAAAGCTTTTTTTATTTTTTTCTCCCTGGATTGTGCATGAAATCATGTGGCTATTGTGAGGATTTGTTTAATTACTGTTACATAAAGCCTGAAGAGTTGCTCCATCTGTTAATTCTTACAGATGGAGCAAATGCAGTTCTGTTTAACATCAGATTATCTCACTGGTGTGAGATGATTACTTTACATGGGTAGGTTACAATAACATATTTGCCATACTTTACAGCTTTCCATTCAGTTCAGTTATTCTGATTCTATTTCAAGTAATTTCTTTGCATGTTTACATCTGTATCTAGTTATTGTATAACGTTTGAAGGTGGCTTGGCATGAGGAGACTCTGCACAGAGTTTCTGAGAGGAGATCCATGTGATACATATATTCAAATCAAGCTGTGTCCCCATTCCCACAGTGTTTGTGACTTAGGCAAAACAAGGAGTATTTGTAAAAACTCACAGGGATGAAAACAGACAACATTTTGGGTCGGGGAAGGTGTCATGCCTAAATGTGCAGAAGTAGCATGTAAGCTGGACTAGTCTTAAAAGCTCAGATTGCCAAGCTTCAGAAAGTTCTAGCTTAAGATTCAGCTTCATAGGTAGAGTCAGATCTCTTATGCCTAAGACCTTCCTCCTCTTCAGGCAACATCAACAACAATAGAAGATCTTGAGGGAACTGAGGATTTTTCAGGTTATGCTTGTCCTCAGGGCAGTGGTGTAAGTTTTTCCTTAGTCTGGAAGGATATTTGCTCAACAGCTGTTTCAGCTCTAGAAGTGGTGCCATCTGAAGTGTCCAAGTACTTGAATACAAGCTTCTTATGAAGCCTGCAGATTTTCTGTGTGGTGTGAGAGTGAAGCATGGAAGCTGAAATTTTCCTAGACTGAAGGAAAACTTGAGTCCAACTCTCCACTTTAGTAGTTAACTATGTGGTAGAAAGCTAAATGTAACGAATAGAGGAAACCTAGAACAGTTGCAGGAAATCCTGGTGACTGGGACATATTCTTCATTGAATTCTGTTCCCCTCCTTTCTGAGCATTTGTTTTTGCACCTAGAGGCTGATGCTTCCACTTAGGAGGCCTCAATGCCCTAGCTTTGTTGTTCTAGAACATATAAAATCCCTGTTGGTAACACTTGTACTTTAGGTGAAGGGTGATGTATAATGAGAAAAAGAGAAGTCTTGCAGTGTTGTAACTGGGTAGCTGCATGCATTTTAATGCAGCTGAAAGCTACTTATGCCGCCCATAAGCTGTATGTGTATAGTGTTGCCTCCTGGAAAGGAGCAATTGAAAAGGATTTGGAGATCATGAGGAAAAGTACAACCAGTATGAGAATACCAGCTCAGCCAAACCAGCCTGACAGAGTGGAAAGCAGCATATGCTGAGTTCTTTTTACAGCATTGCAATTAACAGGACAGACTAGGCTTATGCTGGAGAGGATGCAAAAGGATGCAAAAACTACATCTTTTCCTTTGTAGGTAATGGTATTGTCATGTTGTGTATCTATTTCTGATCTCTTTTAAAGGCTACGGACGGGTGTGACGGTTTGGGAGTTCCCCACACCCCACACTTTGTAAAATCACCCAGACTAGACTCAGCCAGCTGGAAGTTAAGGACTGAAGCTCTATTTACAGCTTAGCACAATATACAAGCAGAGATATACACAATATACAGGAATATTTACAGAAATAGACAAGTTAAAGGTAATACAGAAACACAACTCCCCTCCCAGAAATCAGAGTTCCCAGGAGGGGCTCCCAACCACCCTTCCACCTTCTCCCCACTCCTATACCTTACCCCAGGGTCTGCCTTACGCACAAGGTGAGTTTGGAGGATCGGCCAGGGGGCTAGAAGGAAAGTGGTTAGTGAGGTTACTCAGCAGAGAGGAGAAAACAAGAAGCTAGACAGCCCAAGAGTGTCTGCAAGCTTGAGTGTCTTATCTTTGTTTTGTATTCTTTTCTTATCCATCTCAGCAAGCTTATGAGTGAAGTAGATATCACCGTTGTTTCACTTTCACAGCCTCTAGTATAATTTTCTCCATTAAAATATTCCAATCAGCCTCAAACCAGCACAAGGGGGAAAAAAACTTCCCAATTTGGAAACAAGTTCTTCTAGCGTGAGAGTAAGACCTTGGACCACGTGTCACGACATCCTTTGGCTTCAGAAACACCTGCTTTGCTAAGAGAGCTGATATGTGTGTTTGTGTGTGTTGAGATACAAGGAAACAATTACCAGGTTCAGTGATGAGTCCAGAGGGGCAGATGTGACCTACTGGGGTGGTATTTCAAAGAGCAAGTTTTGCCTTCTAAAAGAAACACACCTGAGTGATGTCTTCTCTGTTGGGTGTTGAGTTAGCTATGACACATACTGGCTTATGGTGTTTCCCACTGGCACCAGGTGTCCTTAATAATTTCCTAGAAAATGCAAATGCTTCCACAGAGTGGAGCACAAGTGTCCTGAGTGGGCTATGGCCTGTGGTTTAAAGCATGCTGTTTGCAAAAAAAAGGAGGAAGTTCTTTCCAGTGAGGGTGGTGAAATACTGGCACAGGTTGCCCAGGGAGGTTGTGGCTGCTCCCTCCCTGGAGGTGTTCAAGGCCAGGTTGGACGAGGCCTCGAGTGACCTGTTCTAGTGGGAGGTGTCCCTGCCTATGGCAGGGGGTTGGAACTAGATGATCCTTGAGGACCCTTCCAGCCTTACCATTCTATGATTCTATTCTTCTAAATCAGTTGACTTCTGCAAGGATCTTCAGGCTTCTTCCCCTGCTAGTGATGCGTTTTGAAAGCTTGACTCTGTGTTTAAAAACTAAATATGTAGGTGTGTGTATGCACATTTCTATTCAGATATGTGGTTTTCACAGTGTGGTGCACCATGTAGGAAGGGTAAACTGAGCTACTGATCTGTGTTCTTCCAAAGAAAAGCTCACTCTGTTCTGAGACCATAACATACTGCTTAGTTTCTTTCAAGGAATGGCCTACAAGATAAACACATTCCTCAGCTTTTTGTAACACATTTGCTATGTATGTGTAGTGCTGAACACCATAGGCTCATCTGAAAGATAATATTCCCTTATTTTAAGAACAAGAGTCCAGCAAGAGCCATGTTCCTTTCAGATGATACAAACCAATGGCTACTTTTGGTCATCAGTTGATGGCTTGGTCCTGGTTTTGCTGCCATCCTGCTTAGGATCTGCTTTCCTTTTCCTCCCAGGGTCTGATCAATAGCTCTTTCCTCCGGTGGAATTAAAAACATTGTTTACCAAAGAATCTTGCACTTTGCTTGAGAGATGTGGCTTTTCACCACAGAGGGAGAAAAGTCCTTCAGTCATCCTTCTTGGGGTTTGGCTAAATTATTTCAGATTATGGAGTTTAGACATGCAGACAATAATGCTTTGTTCAAGGATGAAATCCAGTGAGAGATGCATTTCTGTCTGATTTACAAATATTCTTAACCTTTCTTTCCTCCCTAAGTAATATTTGGAAATGATTTCCCATGCACTTAGATTCACTTGTTGCTTTGCTCCTAGATTTTTTGGGCTGTGTTGCTAAGTACTTGGATAAACATTTAAAAAAAAAAAAAAAAAAAAAGCCTTTTGAAGGAGCTGTCAAAAATCTTCTGTTTTAAACACCAAAACTGTAAGTTCTGAATGTTGAAGAATAGGTCATAGTATTCTAGCAATATTTACCCTCATGTCCTATTTGAGTTGCCTGTCAAAAACAGGTAGTGAAAGCACATATCTGAGTGAGATACAGATTGGAAATACTACTTTCTAAACAATCCCTCAGGCTCCAGGTAAAATTTTGATGAATAATCCTATCATTGGGCAATTTTTTTTTCTGACATACATTTTGTGTCCAACACACACCTGCTTTGTATTTGTTTGTTTGTTTAATAGAACAGATGGATTCTGGTTTTATGCTCTTAGCACTTCATTCAGAGGTCTTTCCATCTTCAAAGCAGGACGGCAATTCATGGATGGGATACTCTCTAATACCTGCAAGATATTTTCTTCAAAGGGAGTTGAGGGCGTTTATTGCCTTGTGCAACCCTGTCCTGAAGGGCTCAAATAACCTTGTGCAGTAGTTTTAGGCTTATTGAAGAATTCCAACTGAGAAAATCATGACTTTCCTGAAAGCTCAGTGCAGAATGTAGATAAATTAGAAGATTGGTTGTAAGAATAGTAATAATAATGATAAAGTCTGTATGATTCATTGGTTTCCTAATTGGGATTAATTGTGAGTGCATAAACAATTCTTTCTTTCTGTCCTTGGCTTCGATCTTTTTGCAAGTCTCTGCTTTGCACTGCTCCACTTATTTCTGTCCTAACCTTCTCACTGGTACAAACTGACTGGGAGGCAACAGGAGAAACGAGGCAGAGGGAGGAAGGAGAGGTTGTGGTTGCTGCAAAACCCTTCTGGGTTCGTCCCAGAGGCAAAGTCCAGTCCCAGGGGTTCACCTGGTCATCTCAGGACATTGTAATACAATTATTCTATTCTGCTTTCCAGTATTACAGCTTATAAGGCAGTACCTGGTATCTCCTCTCCCTCACCCTCTCCCTTGCCCTCTCCCTCTGCTCGGACACTGGAAAATGGTCACTGCTGGAACTCAGGGGAAAAAGGTGTCAACTGGTATGTACTTTAGCTGCTGGGTATCTGGTGGGGACAATTTGGAGGAGGAAAAATGAAAATTAAGTTTAGAAAAGTAAGAATGAAAGAAGGAAGGTCAGATTGCTTTAATTCAGGTAGTCTGTCTGGGTGGTTCTTATTTCATTGTAGGAGACTCTTGTAAATCGATTTATACTTCTAAATTGTGAAGAAACCAGATGGTATTTATACCACATGAGAATTCACAGATGGGAAGCAGCCAGAATATAAGTGAGAACTAGACTCAGGTGATGCCCAGAAAAGAAAACAATAAAAAAAAGGTTTCATAGGTATTGGATTTGCCTTTGAGAGCACTCAAATTGCATACAGAAAGAAGTGATAGCTGAGCTCTCATCCATGCTCAGGACAGGAAATTCACAAATCTACAGCAATATTCTGAGCAATTATAAATTTTCATTTGAATTTCACTGCTGTGAAGTAGTGTAGAGCTTGACTGATTTCAGTTTAAGGAAGCAGTCATTAGGGGCTGGATTTGCACTAAACATCCAGAGAAGGACAATGAAGCTGGTGAGGGGCCTGGAGCACAGCCCTGTGAGGAGAAGATGAGGGAGCTGGGGGTGTGCAGCCTGGAGAAGAGGAGGCTCAGGGGAGACCTCATTGCTGTCTACAGCTACCTGAAGGGAGGCAACCAGAAACAGAACAAGGGGACACAGTCTCAAGTTGTGTCAGGGGAGGTCTAGGCTGGATGTTAGGAGGAAGTTCTTCACAGAGAGAGTGATTAGCATTGGAATGGGCTGCCCAGGGAGGTGGTGGTGTTGCTGACCTTGGAGGTGTTCAAGAGAAGACTGGATGAGGCACTTAGTGCCATGGTCTAGTTGATTGGCTAGGGCTGGGTGGATAGGTGGGACTGGATGACCTTGGAGGTCTCTTCCAACCTGGTTGATTCTATGATAAAAGGAGCTGTCGTGGGGATGCTATCAGATATGATAGCTCTTAAAAGAGTTTTATTTCTTGAATCCAAGTGAGATAATTTTTGTGATTAAAACATTCACGGCATTATTTCTCTTTCTATGTGCAGACTGCTTAGCTATTCTCTGAGTGAAATTGAAAAAAAGCAGTGCTCATGCATGGACTAAACCCTGCATGGTCGGAGCAGCAGCAGCATTAGGCATGTCAAATCAAGGGCTGTGCTGTCTTGCATAACTGGAAGTTGCCCAGGGTTTTGCAGACCTCGTGTGAAATCTCTTTTCTTTTCCTGTGCAGCCACTCTGAATAACTGCAGGTATAATATTTCAGCTTGCAGATTTTCGAACACTTAACATCTGAAGCAAGAATGGGAGCAAGTCTACTTGATTGGTGGAAAACTGTGAATGAGGAAAATGGCCTGTAGTTCTGCAGCGGACTTTGAATGTAGTGTTTTTGACGTCCAGCATAAATGGATGTCTCTCTACAAACCAGGAGCAGCCCTACTCTGGATAGGGAAGCATGGTTGTGGAGATGCTAGTAGTCCTGTGGAGCTCAGTACGTTCTCATCACTTTAATTTCAGGTCGTTGCAATAGGAAGTTTGGCCAAGCACAGTCTAAATCCGCAGCTCCAGCTCTTGACTTTCCATTTAGAGATAGAGTTCTCTGGAGTGGAATGGGGGCAAAGGTAAAGACATCCATTAGACTGTGTGACCAAAGTATTGTTTAAAGGTGACCATATATATTGAATCTGTGTCTAATTTTCCCCCCTTTATCTCCAGAAGCCCCCCAGAAGGTTAATGTAGTTCATGTTCTTAGAGAGTGGTCATGCAGAGCAGCACTGCACCCTTTCCTCAGGATGTGTCCCGTGCAGCCTAATCTTTATGGAGACCATATCCTGAACTGAGAGGTGAGGGTCATGTTGCCGCACATAGAAACGAGAAACCTTTCCCTGTGCTGCTTGTAAATGTCAAGACTAAGTGATGAGCCCTATGAAAAGGTGAGAGGAATCTCCCCACCCTCTCCATGGACCTTTTGGCACCGCATTGTGTAGCGTGAGACACTCTTTGCCTTGGGTGATAGAAGGAGTGCTGCTATTTCTGCTTTTTGGCACGGCTGGCTCCCTGCCACAGGCTCAGGGTGATAAGAGGGCACTGAGGCGCAGCAGCCACAGCGGCAGCCCCACTCTGTCCCTCGGTGGCAAGGAAGACCGTGCTGTGCGGGAACCAGGGGTGGCTCTGGCTGGTAACAGCTATTTGTGACACATCCCTAGCTGTTCTGGAGAAGAAATACGGGCAAGGTCACGCACTCTTTCCTCAACAAAGACTCATTACCTTGAACTTTTAGTTTCCAACAGGGTGTTGCTTTTGCTTTGTGTAATTTAACATGATGGCTCAATGCTATTTTTAGGATGGTGCTTGCTTTCTGCTGTGAAATGTTTGCCTTGTGGCTATTTAGGCTTTTTTCTTCCACCACCCCGAATTCTGAGGAAACTGTAGGGAAGTTAGGAAGAAATCTCGGTGGCAACCCAAGAGACCTAATTTTGCTCCTTCACAAATGGAAGCAGATCAGACAATAACTTCTGTAGCGTGGCCTTGGCTCAGCCCTGCTAAGACTGAAAAGAAGAAACTCATTGTCTATGTGCACAGACGTTGCCACCAAAGGTGCTGGCAGCCATACGATTGCCAAGGGCTGGATCTTACTCATTCACTTTGTTCTGCTCATGAAAAAGATATCAGGCAGCACCAGCTTTTGCACTGCAGCACTTCAAGACAGTACCAAGAGTCCAGCTAAACAAAAGGGGCCCTGCAGTCTACTGCTGATTCCAAGGTACCTGGGAAGTGCATACACTCACTCACCACTGCCCTACACACGCACATGTACTCATCCTGCACAGTATGGTTGCACTGAGGTCTTTGTAGTCCTCCTTCTGATAATCAATCTGCTTTAACCCCTGAAATGCAGAACATCTTTTGCTCAATACAGTGGTTAACCACTGAAGGGTGTATATACAGCCATGTAATCTTCCTTAAATCCCATTATCCAGCAATTCTCCCCAGTATCTCGGACCTCATTTCATTTCACGCTACTTTTCCTTCTATTAGAAGTCAGAGAGAGCAACTCAGCATGTAGATAAACTCCTCAACGTTTTTTTCAGCTCTGTGAGAGCACAGAACTTTCCATAGGATGACTCTGTTCTTGTAAGCTAGATGGAAAACAGTAAGTATCCCAGTTCTCTCTCTATAAACTAGACTTTTTTTTTTTACTGTTCTGTTCTTGTACACCTGCAGTCATACTTAAGGTAACAGGAGTTTGATTTGCAGCTGGCACATTTGGGCAGAGCTTCATTGCTTTACATTGACTACAAGGCCAACCTCATTCCTTGGGGTAGTTCAGAAAGGATTCAACAAGGACAAAATACACTACAGTCTGTTTTAATGCCCTCACACAGTCACTTGTGTCTGCAGGCACTTACGAGGTACTAGATTCACCAAAGGTTTTAGACAGACAAGGCAAGACTTTTAGTGCTATTTGGACAGTGATTTCTCACACTGCAATTTCCCAAGCCTATACTTAGGCACCACATAAACCTACTGTCCTTTATGTATTTAACATCAAAATGTTCCAGGTTTCTCAGTCCTTTCCTGTATGTCTAGAATGATCACTACTTCTGTTTTGTGCCAACTTCGCTGGCAACCAGGTGGAAGGGGAAATAAAAATCCCTGATAAAGATTTATTTTTCAGACATTCTCTAAAGGCAAATTGTGACAGTTACTATGCCTGGATTGCATGAGGCTGTAGGTTTTCACATGGGCTTCTTGAATGTTTTTGAAAGGTTAAAGCTGAGGGGAGAAAATGGTGTCATTATCAAGGGAAAGGAAGGTCACACTTTTCATATCACTCTGTATCTGATTGCCTGCTCTCTCCTTCCTCTGCCCTGCCCGTACTATGAATAGGGAGTTTGGAGGTGTTTCCTGCACGCTAACTGCAGCAGTATCGCTGCTGGAAAGTCTCAGTTACAAGTGAAGAACAAGCAAAAAAAAGTGAATCAAAAGTGATGAGTTAGTGCTGACTGATCTCAGCCAATGGGGGGGAAAAAATGACTCCTAAGTGAACTAGGCTAGTTCCCAAAAAAAGAATTCATCACTTTGGAAAAGAGATTAGTGGAGCCCATCCAACAGCTCTGCTGGCCAGTGGACAGCATTTGCCCTGCAGCCAGCGGATGAGGCGTTTTGTTGTGTCATTGTGTGATTATTTATATCTTCCGCTGACTAGCACATTTGTATCCCCAAGGCAGAGTGGGTGTATGATTTGCTATTTTTTATTCTTTATTAAGGTCTAAATATAAACTTTCTCTGAAGAGTGTGTAGAGCTGTAGCGGTGATTGATTCGGATGGGATGGGAGGAGGTTTAGGAACTCCCTCTGCCCACAGAGGTCTTCTCTCAGCATTCACAAACTTCTGAACCAAGCAATGAAATTTCCTTTCTGCCTGGCTGCTGTTTATTTGAGGAATGGTATGACTTAGTCTACAAAATGAAGACCCATTTTGTATCTTTTCTCTCAGGCACCATGGGGAATTTTACCAATAAGATAATTTGCCGTGTTTTTTTTGTGTGTGTGTGTGTGTGTGTTTGTGAGTTTTTCTAGAGCAAGCATATATAGCACAGAGAGAGAGCAAGAGAGCACAAGCATATTGTGTTTGGTTTTGGACGCTTGACTGCAAGAAAGATGTTGAGATGCTGGAGCACATTCAAAGAAGGAGAACAAAACTGGAGCTGTTTAGTCTGGAAAAAGAGAGGCTTGGGGGAAGCCTTATAGCTCTCTACAACTACCTGGATGGAGATTCTAATGACGTGGCTGTCGGCCTCTTCACCTAAGTAACAATAAGTGATAGGACAAGAGGAAAGGGCATCAGGTTACACCAGAGGACATTTAGATTGGACATTAGTAAAAATTTCTTCACTGACATGGTGGTCAAGTATTGGAATAGGCTGCCCAGGGAAGTGGTGGAGTCACCATCACTGGAGGAATTTAGAAGACCTGTAGATGTAGTTTATAGGGACACGGTTTAGCGGTGAACTTGGCAGTGCTAGGTTAACAGTTGGACTTGGTGAACTTAAAAGTATTTTCCAGACTAAATGAGTCTATGATTTTATCATATATTCTGATAGTTATAAGCCTCTGTAGCAGGACGTGACAAGGAGGACTAAGTTTATGGCAGCGTTTTACTAGTGTTGAACTGCAAACATAAATCTTCTTGAACCAGATCTGCTGAAAGCTACAGAAAACTTATCTGACTAATCATTTATATTAGGAAAGTTCTCTCATTTCTTTCCCTCCTTTTGATAAGGTATTTTTTCAGTCTTATATGAGGTTATATTTTGATTTTGTAGTATGTTAGATTTTAGAAGTACAGAATGATTAGTTATGTATTTACAAAATTGTTTATATAAATTAAAAAGAGAAGGGATGAAATGCTTCTGCTACTTCTTCAAAAGATGATTGTCACAAGAAAAATGCACATGAGCTTCTCATACTGGATCCCATATAGCCATTTAAAAGTGTGGAAGGAGTAGGTCTGGAGAGCCCTCCTAATTTTGAGCAAGAGATCCAGAGTTTGTGCCTAATGTTTTCCTGAGGCCTGTTAAAAATTATTTATAGAATCAAAGAATCATAGAATGGTAAGGTTGGAAGGGACCTCAAAGATCATCCAGTTCCAACCCCCTGCCATAGGCAGGGACACCTCCCACTAGTACAGGTCACTCAAGGCCTCGTCCACCCTGGCCTTGAACACCTCCAGGGAGGGAGCAGCCACAACCTCCCTGGGCAACCTGTGCCAGTGTCTCACCACCCTCACTGGAAAGAACTTCCTTCTAACATCCAGTCTAAATCTCCCCTCTGCCAGTTTAAACCCATCGTCCCTTGTCCTGTCATTGCAAGACCTTGTAAATAGTCCCTCCCCAGCCTTCCTGTAGGCCCCCTTCAGATACTGGAAGGCTACCACAAGGTCTCCTCGAAGCCTTCTCTTCTCCAGGCGGAAGAGCCCCAACTCTCTCAGCCTGTCCTCACAGCAGAGCTGCCCCACCCCTCTGATCATCTTTGTGGCCTCCTCTGGACCCACTCCAACAGTTCCATGTCCTTCCTGTGCTGGGGGTTCCAGAACTGCACACAGCACTCCAGATGGGGTCTGAAGAGAGCAAAGGGGCAAAATCTCCTTCCTTGCCCTGCTGGCCACACTGCTCTTGCTGCAGCCTAAGCCTTGTTTCCCAGTTGGCAATTCTCTAATATTCCTCTGGACATAGTAGAGATATCAGTTTACATCTAAAGGCCTCCTGACCTTTTTCACAAGGATCTGTGCCCACCATTAAGGACAGTGAAAGACTTTAAAAAAATGTTTTAAAAATGTAAGTAAGAATTTAAAATAAGTGGTAACCTGAAGCTCACCGTCTTCTCAAAACAGCTTTGTTTCTGATATTAAAAAATCTTTTATCTTGGCTTTTTACCATGATGTTATTCCTGCCTGCTTTACCTTTGCCTCTGCAAGTGTGAAACACTGAACAGCCAAAGGATGATACACTGAAAAGCTAGGAGAAATCTTGCTCCTGTGAGAGACTCTTGTTCAGAAGGTTTTGGATTGGTATCAGACCAGATCCAAATGTGATATGCTTTGAAACATCAAACCTTTGGAAATTTACCTGAAATTGTTGTGAAACTGTGCCTGTCAAAAACTGGAGACACCTCTACTGACAGATCATAATTCTATTATGTTCTTTTTTTCTTTCAGCATCTGCTGACTGAGACTTAAACTAGTGGCTTTTAAGTAGAAGGATGTATGATATTTACAGTGTGTAAGATCTAACTTCATGTTGTGAATGGATTAGACATCGGACTTTACAAAACAGTTATGCTGAAGTAAGGGAAGCTCAGTTACAGGCATGAAGAAGCACAGCAGTATGGAAGAAGTACATGGGGAAAAGCAACAAACACTTTGTCATCTGAAAACAGGAAAAATCGAGGTAATATGATTGATTTTAGAAGAACCAGTTTTTGACAAGTCCAAAAATAGTAGAGACAAAAGAATTTTCCAACCATGTGTTCCCTTTTCAGAGCCAGCACAGTTAAGCAGAGTCAAAATAGCTTTTTCGGATCCAGTGTGTGAGTAGCACTTGTGAATGTTGGTCAATACTTGTATTTATTTATTTTCTTTTATCAACAAGTGACCATTCTTTTACAAGAAAACTGCCACAGAATCACAGAATGTCAGGGGCTGGAAGGGACCTCAGAAGCTCGTCCAGTCCAACCCTTCTGCCAGAGCAGGATCACCTACATCAGATCACACAGGAACGTGTCTAGGAGGCTTTTGAATATCTCAAGAGAGGGAGACTCCACAACCTCCCTAGGCAACATGTTCCTGTGTTCTGTCACCCTCATGGTGAAAAAAATCCTCATGTTTTCATAGAACTTCCTATGCCAATAGGTATTCCAGAACCAGTCTTGAGAATGCCTCCTAAAAGGAGGCGATTTAGGAGGTCTGAGTTTTTTCATCACAAAAAATGGTTTCAGAAATTGGGACAAGCTGGTTAGAATTTGCATAACTGGATCCATTAAGTCTTAGTTTTCAAGGAGGTGATGTGGCAGATGCACCTTCTCTGACAATGGACCAGGGCTTGCCAAAGGCCCAATAAAGATCAAGACTTCATGACCATTAAAACTCAATTTTATTTTTTTCAGACCCATAGCTTACCTTTGTCATGGGCTCGCACTTGGTTCATTGGAATGGCCACAGTTCAGTCTCAACTAGGCTCTGAATGGAGCATTGCTAGAGAGCTGATTTGAGTTGGTCCTCTGCAGAGCAATGGGTCTGCACTCAGGGAGTCTCCCTTTTGATTGGGATGCCACCTAAGGAAACTTCCTGAGATTGGTTCCTCACTCCCCCTTTTGGTATGAGAATACTTTTCTGGATACACATACATTATCTGTATCTCTATCTCTATCT
>VWYK01129217.1:0-19423 GCA_013399775.1 Semnornis frantzii | reverse complement strand
CCCCTACTCCCACAGACACAGGGAAGGTGTTCCACCACTGATCATCTTTGTGGCCTCCTCTGGACCTGCTCCCACAGTTCCATGTCCTTGTCCTTCCATGTCCATGTGCTGAGGATAGAGCACTGGACACAGGACTCCAGGTCAGGTCTCACAAGAGCAGAGTAGAAGGGAAGGATAACCTCCCGTGTCCTGCTGGTCACACTTCTTCACATAGCCTTCAAATATCAAGATAACATTGTCAAAAATTCTTACACCTTAGACTCAGTTTTATGTATCCACATAGATCTTTCCTGCTATTATTCTAATATCTATAGTGTCTGAGCATTTGCCTCCACAGTAGTTATTAATTGTCAGAAACAGGCAGGAGATGTCAAGGCAAGTATGACTGTATAACATGCCCTTCATAAAGTGTCTGGGTTTCTGTAGCATCTGCACCTGCCCACTGCAGAAGGCAGGATTATGCACCCAGTGGATCTCAGAGCTAACCCAATGCAGAAACACTGGATTTATAGTCACATACATATATCCAATACTATTAAGTTATGGTCACAAATTTCTAAAGGCTCATGTGCAAGTATCACAGAACCCTTTCATGGTAGGGGTTGGAAGGGACCTCTGGAAGTCATATAGTCCACCCCCCTGCTAAAGCAGGGTCACCCACAGCAGGTTACCCAGGATCACAGCAGGTGGGTTTGAAAGCTCCCCAAGCTCTCCAGGCAGCCTGCTCCAGGGCTACAGCAACCTCACACCAAAGAATCTTTTTCTTCATGTTTAAGTGGAACTTCCTGGGTTCCTATTTGTGACCATTGCAACTTCTCCTCTCACTGGGCACCCCTGAAAAGAACCTGGCCCCATCCTCTTGACCCTCACCCTTTAGTTCTTGCCAAGCATTGAGAAGATCCTCTCTCAGGATGCTCTTCTCCAGGCTAAACAGCCTCAGGTCTCTCAGCCACTCTTCTGCACAGAGATGCTCCAGTGCTCTCAGCAGCTTTATAGCCTCCACTGGACTCTCTCCAGTAGTTCCTTGTGTCTCTCGAGGTGGGGAGCCCAGAACTGACCTCAATACTCCAGATATGGCCTGACCAGGCCAAAGTAGAGGGGGAAGGGAGCCTCCCTTAAGCTGCTGGTAGGCACAGGTAGCTGGGTAAGTACATAAACTGAAAGCAGCAGTGGAAATTTCTAGCTAGAATTCACCATCTCCTTTCCTGAAGATGATTATCAAAAGTAGCTTTTGTGCAGAAATGCATCAGAAGCAAAACAGTGCTTTCTCTCGTTTTCACTCTTACTGGAATTGCAGTTATGTTTTATCTGAGACATCTTCCCACATCCATTTCACAATTGCCACCGCCAGTCAAATGCAGAGGCCAGCTTCTAGCCCCTGCCAAGTGAAACTGTGTGTGCTGGGGGATTACAAATGAATGCAGAGCCTGCTAAAAGCAACGTGCAAAAGAATGGGTGGTTAAGAACACTCTGCAGCCATTTGTTAGTCAGAGCAAGCAGAAATAGGAACTTGCTCAGTAATGCAGCCAGCTAATGTAATTAACTGTGCCCTCAGCTCAGCATCTGTCTTCATAATGATCTTGGTGCTGGTAGGCACCCACTGCGTCATGCCTTTATGTCCAAATTAATGCTGATAACCAGTGGGTGACATTTGTAATGGTGATGATAAAATACCTTGATTTCATCATCTTCATCTCTACCAAAGTAAAGGTCTGTAATCTTCTCTCCACTCCTCCTGCTATTATTTAAGAATTGCCTGTGTCAAGTCTGTGCTGTACAATCTCTCTTGCTCAGTGTTCACGGGTGAGAAATACATGATGTATATATCCTATTTCACTCAAATTATTCAAGTGCTAAAACCCACCTGATCTTGTGAGCTTCACAGCTTCCCATATTTTATTTCTCAATCTTATTCATATGGTAGTTATACTTTCTGTGATCTGCACTCAGGTTGGTATATATCGAAGCATAGAATTATAGAATTGTTTTGGGTGGAAAAGACTTCTGAGATCGCTGAGTCCAACCATTGACCCGACCACAGCCATTAAACCGTGTCCTGAAGGGCCATGTCCACATGTTTCTTGAAAACCTACATAGGTGATGACTCCACCACCTCCTCAGGCAGCCTGTTGAGACTGTTCCAATGCCTGACCATTCTTTAAGGGAAGAATTTTTTCCAAGTATACAACCTGAACCTTTTCTGGCACAACTTCAAGCTATTTTCTCTTGTTCTGTCAACTGATACTAGAGAGAAGAGACCAACCCTCAACTCCTTTCAGGGAGTTGTAGAGTTCTCCCCTCAACCTCCTCTCCTCCAGACTAAACAACCCCAGTTCCCTCACACAGTCCTCCTAGACCTGTTCTCCAAAACCTTCATCAGCTCCATTGCCCTTCTCTGGATGCACTCCAGCACCTTAATGCCCTTCTTGTAGTTAGGGACCCAAAACTGAGTGCAGTATTTTCAATATACAAGGGCTTTTATCACATTTAAAGCTTTAAAAAGTTAAACTTTTTAATTAGACAAGTCTTTTTTAACCCTGCTGATCTTGGGCATGCTGACACTCAGTAACCTCTACCAGTTGTCTGTGAGTAAGATTTCTGAGACTGTCTTAGATGATAGGAGAAAATAGGGATTTATTCTAAGCAATTGGCCACATTCCAGTATTTTTTCAGTCAGGCTGATTGTAGAAGAGAGTTTGCAGATTATTTTCCTTTCTTAAGGCATTGACTATGCTTTTTTTTTCCCCAAAGAAGTTACCTGTCATTACTTCTCCACAATCCCACCCTTATCTCTTTCCAGTCTGAGATGTGTTTTCACCCCAGTTATGACCATTTATTGCATTTAGCCAGATCTGCCAGCTAGTTTCCATGGGCTTCTGCCACAATTACTGCAGAACAATATGGTTTAGAAGGTAATTCTGAGACTTCTGCTCTAAATTCTCCTGTCTTATACTCTTGATTGAAGACAGATGGAGTGCAGACTATTGAAGAGACAATAATAAATGCTGCAGGCTGAGAGGGATGTTGTATATTCAGTTGACACTGCTTTCTCCAAGGCAAAAGCCTTGGGGTTTCTTTTTTATCAGATATGAAATTAGAACTTTATTCTCAACCTCTTTGACCTGGCAGTTATCTCCAACATAATAAACACAGGTTTTTATTTCCTTCAGCCTTGTAGTTCCTTGTATCCTGTGAGTAAACTGTCTCCTCTATCACTGTAGTGACATCTTTAGGGAACTGTGTGAGGTTCCTGTTCACTTTTGTTTCACCTTCCTGTGGCAAGAAGAATGCACAGGTCTTGTCAGATGTGCTCTTTTATCGGGGAGAGCTCAATCAGCATGAGGAGAGGTGAAGCTAAGGAACAAGTACTACATGGTTTACCCTATTTCTCTTCCTGAATTGTGCACCACTCTACCTTGTTCATTTGCTCGTTAAACAGGAAGGTGACACAAGACACCACTGAGGAAAACTTTTAGGCAGAAGGAATAGTGGTGCCCTCTAAAATGGAAGACACTTATCAACATTCATCAAAATCAAAACTTTCCTCTTTGTTTTCACCTAAAGAGGCCAATGTCTAGCTGATATATGGTAGGAAATTACTTCCCAGCAGCACTATGAAGATCTGAATGAAAAAGCATGAAATTTAACTGGAGGTGATGCCATCTGTTGTCCTGGTTTTGGTTCCCATTATACCATTCAAATCACTTGGGATCTAATCAGTACCTTTCCATTAAAGGGAAAAGTAATCCTTCATCATGAGAGAAACTAGGCACTGACAAGAGCCACACTCTATTGTCCTGTGGCTAACCAGCTTCACCAAGCTAGAGCTGAGTGGATGATTCATTGTGCATGTGTGCCTCCTGCAGCTTGCCTGCCCAACTTCCTCCCCAGAAAATCACTGGCAAGTAGGTGGCTTTTCACCACATCTGAGTCTGTCTGAAGCATCAGTTGTTTGTCTTCACCTCGTCCTCCTGAGTTACAGATGGTACCAATGTCTGTTGGTTCACACATCCTCTTGCTTCCTCAGGTCTGTTTGAACTAATCAGCCTTCAGGAGAAAAGTTATTTAAGGTTACTCCTCTGCACAGGGTCTCTTGTACATTGTACAGTTCTGAGATGCCACTGAAATAGCCACACTACACTATGGTTTCTTTTACAGTGAAGAAACAAAGGACATTTTTAAGGAGCTAGTTTAATTTCTCTCACTAAGGACAGCATTTAGAGTGATTCTGCTTCCTTAAGGTAGTTCTAGGCATGGTGCATATTCAGCTTCTTTCTTCTTTTGAAAGGCTAGAAATGAATGCCAACACAGAAGTGCAGTTAGGTATGCTGGGGATTTAATGCAGAAACCTCTGACATGTTTTTGTCTTTTTTAAGCTAACCCTCAGACCTTCCACTACAGAGTCTTATTCCAGATCTAGCAACTGTTGCAAAAGGGATGTGATAAGTGGAAATGTCCATATTTAAACAAAATGATGTGGTCTTAGGATAGTCATCTATCTCTCCACTATATTCTGTGTGGTGTGCTCTAATGTAACAGTGTCAGTGTTTTTCAAAGCAGATGGTAGTCAGGTGAACTATTTTTTCTGTTTCCATTCACGGATGGAAAGAAGAGAGCTGAATTTTTCCCTGCAACACTTTCTTACTGCTATGCACAAAAAATGACTGTGCCTTACAGTGAGTGATATCTTGGTGAGCTAGATTTATACAACCTTGTCAAAAGCTAACCATATTTGTAGTGTAACAAGATGTACATTTTTCTGGGTTAAAAGAAAAATAATAGTGGGGGAGAGGAAGGGATTGGGGTGTGGGTAAAAGGAAGCCTCTGCAGGTGGCATAGACCTTAAAATCTGACAAAGCCATTATCATAATATCTTCACACCAAAATTTTTTTTTAAAAGTGTTTTTTTTTTTTTTCTGGATCTACTCATTTGTTCAAGGCAAATGTAACCTTTTAGGCTTATGTAGCAAGGTTGCTCCCTTTATAACCGCAGAAGTTTCTAATTTAGATCTCTGTTGCACAGTCAGCATTGGGTATCCCCATCCAGATCAAATGAGCCCATTAGATCTGATGATTTCTGTCTGTTGTTCACAGCTCCTTCTGGCACAGGACCTTAAAAGGAACTTTTGACAGCCTAATGTTACCAACCCAGACTTAGTCAGCCTGTGTCTGGGAAATAGTGTGATGCCAGGTTTAGAGAGGTGTAGCAGGCATGAGAATCACTAATTCTGTCCATGCACTTCATTATGCCTGCAGTGCTCCAAAAAGGGATGCAGGACATATAAAATCATAGAATGGAATCGTGGAATCATTTCAGTTGGAAAAGACATTTAAAAATATTGAGTCTAACCATTATCTAACTCTGTCAAGCCCAAGGCTAAACCACGTCCCTCAGCACCTGTCTCTGCCTCTTTGAAACACCTCCAGGGATAGGGATTCAGCCACCTCCATGAGGAGCCTGTTCTAGTCTTTGAGAACCCTTTCAGATAAGAATTTTCTTTTATTATCCAACCTGAACCTCACATGGTGCAACCTGAGCAATTCCCTTTCACCCTGGTGCTTATTACTTGGGAGAAGAGACTGATCCCCACCTCACTCCAACCTTCTTTCAGGGAATCATGAAGAACAAGGTCCTCTTTCAGCCTCCTTTTCTCCAGGCTCAACAACCCAAATTTCTTCAGCCACTCCTCACAAGATTGTTCTCCAGACCTTTCACCAGCTTTGTTCCCCTTCTCTGCACTTGCTTCAGCACCTCAGTGTCTTTCCTCACTCCAACAACAGGGCTCTGAAACTGAACCCAGTACTCAAGTTGTGGTCTCACCAGTACTGAGTCCAGGGGGAGAGTCACTGCCCTGATTCTGCTGGTCACACTATTGCTGATCCAGGCCAGGATGCAGTTGGTCTTCTTGGACACCTGGGCACACATTCTTCACTCAGCTCTTGATGAGCAGACTTAAAGCAGACTTCAGCTGTGATCAGACTGTAAGGTGTGTGAAGTGCCTAGTGTCATGGGTTTTCAACCATCCTCTGTTTCTGTGGGCTCCTCTTTTGCCCATGACTGTCAGGTTCTTACAGCGTGCTGCTGTGGTGAAATGAATGGTAAAATGTGGCCTTCCAGTGCCTGAAAGGGCCTACAAGAAAGTCAGGGAGGGACTTCTAAGAAGAGCCTGTAGTAATAGGACAAGGGGCAATGGCTCTAAGCTTGAGGAGGGCAGATTTTGGCTGGATATTAGGAAGAAATCCTTTCCAGTGAGAGTGGTGGGACACTGGAACAGGTTGCTTAGGAAGGTTGTGGAAGCCCCCTCCCTGGGGGTGTTCAAAGCCAGGTTGGATGAGGCCTCGAGTGACCTGGTCTAGTGGAAGGGGTCCTTGCCCATGGCAGGGCAGTTGGAACTAGGTGATGTTTGAGGTCCTTTCCAACCCAAACCATTCTACAATTCTAGGAATGCTTGTTAGCTGAAGTGAATGTTAGCCAACATATGTCTGTGGCTCAGGCAAGGGAAGCATAAGGGAAGTGTTACTGATTTGTTGGTTAAATATTGTGACAGAGGAGCCCCTCTGCAGAGTGCAGCATTGACACATCTTCAACAGCAGCAGTGAGTGAAAACAATTTGAAAGCTTGGTTCGAACACTCCCAGCAAAGACACCTTGCTGGAGAGCCTCACAGGATGTGGCTACTGCAGCAGCAGCTCCAGAACAGCCAGTGGACATCCTATGGCTCATGAGCCTCTTCAGAGCTATAGGTGGAAATAAACCCCAGGTCTGTGAATTAGGTTACAGTCCTAAATTATATTAGAGCAGATTATTTGGGAATTAACATGAGATCCTTTGATACCATCTACACTCAAAAGGTTTCTTTGTGAGCATTGTGCTTCAAGAACTTTCCAGATCATGGCAGAAATTAAAATATATTAAGGATTTAAAAGTAACAAATTATGACAGCCTAAGAAGAGGTCAGAGTGAGACAGTGACATTTTAAAGCATATGTTCAGCTGTCTTGAGTGTTTCTTGTGAGTAATAAAACTGAGGTACTTATCCCTGCTGGCTGCTAATGATCTTATGTTATTTTTCATGAGGATAGCATAATTAAGATCATCATCCTAACTTCAGTAGCTTAGCTGCCTTTCTTCATGTGCCTGTCAGTTGTCTGCAGATCTTGCCTTGTTTTTTGTTTGGTTTTTTTCTTCTTTACCTGTGGTTTTCTTTGCAGGTAAAATGTGTCCTGGGCTGTACTACACAATCAGTGCTTAACAGCACATAGAATTATGGAATTGTTTTGGTTGGTTTAAATCCAAGTATTGAGCTAAGACAACCACAGCTATTAAAGCACATCTCAGAGTGCCATGTCCACATGTTTTTTGGACACTTCCATGGATGGTAACTCGACCACTTCCTTGGGCAACCTGTTCCAATCCCTGACCACTCTTTCAGGAAAGACATTTTCCTCATATCCAACCTAAACTTCCCCTGGCACAATTTCAGGCCATTACCTCTTGTCCTGTCATTCCATACTTTGCAAAAATCTCTCTCCAGCTCTCCTGTTGCCCCTTGAACAGCTGCTGAAAAGCTACTCTGAGGCTTCTCTGGAGCCTTCTCTTCTCCAGGCTGAACAACCTCAACTCTCTCAGGCTATCTAGAAGAGAAGTAGGGGAATAAAAAACCTAGGAGAGAAGGCTTGTGGAGGGTATGGGCTGGATAAGAACATCATTTTAGAGCATAATTCTCTCTGGCTTTGTGATCTGTATTTTTCTAGCTCACCTGTTCACTAGCTTTCTTTCTCCTTCTTGTGCATAATCATAGATATGCTTCATTTGGAAGAGACCTCTAAGATTGAGCCCAACCTTCAACTTATGACGACCATGGCCATTAAACCATGTCCCAAAGTGCCATGTCCATGCTTTTTTTTAACATCTCCAGGAATGGTGACACCACCACCTCCCTGGGCAACCTATTCCAAAGCCTGATAGACTCTCCTACCTCATCACTTTTTCCAATTTATACTTGTTAATATTTTTATTTTATGTTTTTTATGACTCTTCAGAATTACAGCAATCAGTTCTGTCAGTGTACCTTCTGGCTTAAAGTAGATCTTGTAGTCCACTGGTAGCCACAAATTTTTCTGCCTGTGGGATATGTCATTAACTCGGAGCTTACACTCAGTTCTTCACTGAATTTAGCATTTCTTCCTCTTCCACTATGTATTTCAGGGACAGGTTGTCTGTGTAGCAGCACTACTTACATTATGTATTACTTAGAAATAATTTATCTTTCTAGCTGAGCAAATTGTGGTGTAATTTCACTGCTCTTGCACAGAACTTTCTCCTGTTTGTAGCTGTGATTTCTGAATTGCAGTCTCTCTGATAAAAATAATGTATTAGTTCACCATTTAAATGCAACCCATTTTTGCAAGACTGGTGATTCACTATGAAGATCTTTTTGAGCAGCTTAAAAAACTTCAAGCAGGTTCTGGCAGCTGTCTTATCTCTTCTGATCTGAAACACGTTGTGGAAGTTTGCCTTTTTATGTGGCTGACAGTGCTGTGAGGACCTGAAACTGCCAAGAGTCTTAGTAAGCCACTTCCCTTGGTTGTACTAAGAAAGTCAGACTAATGTGGGCTCTGCTAGGTTATCATACTCGACAATCAGGAACCTAGCACTGTAGCTACAAGATTAGTTTTCTTCAGTGGAAATGCTGATTGACAGCTCATTTCCACTTCTGCACTCTGTTGATTCTTACAGTTCTTAAAGTATGGAACTTTAAACACAGTGGTTGAAGTTAACTGTGTTTTCAAGTAACCATCTAAAAACGAAGAATTAAAGCCATTGCAGGGGCAAAGGAGAAGAACTGCACACATCTTAAAGCTGTTTGCTCCCAACCAATGCCAGTAAGATCACCATAATTCTCTACTGTCACTTAACAGGTATTTTCACAATAGTACAGAGCAAAGAGACAAGCTAATGGTAGTCACATTCTGCTGGGACCTTTTGAGAGCTCTAAATCATAGAACAGAATCATAGACTCATTTCACTTGGTAGAGACTTTTGAGTGCAACCATTATCCAGCTCTGCTAAGTCTAGGCCTAAATTATGTCCCTTGGCACCATGTCTGTGTGGCTTTGAAACACCTCCAGGATGGGGATTCAACCAGCTCCCTGGGCAGCCTTTTCCAGTCTTGGAGAACCCTTTCAGACAGGAAGTTTCTTCTAGTATCAAAGCTAAACCTCCCCTGGTGCAACTGGAGGCCATTTCCTCTCATCCTATCACTTGTTAGTAGGGAGAAGAGACCAATCCCAATCTTACCACAAATGAGACCATGAGTCTGTGCATGCAGCCACACTACTAAGGGAAAAATCTTCCCTCCACCTTTCCCCACAACAGAACTTCCAGAAGTAGTAAACACTGAATCTTTCAGAAGCTAGCTGGACCTTTACTTTTAGGATTGTACAACCCAGAAAATCCAGAGCATGGATGTGCACATTTAAGTGCTTTCAGATATCCTGCACACTGCCCTAGAAGTCCTCATGAAAAAAATAAGTCACTGTATGTGTTACAAACTGCTTTTATTCTTCCTACACAGTCATACTTCCAGGTTTTAGCTCTGTATATGGATGTAAAAGACAAAGAATTATGTTTCCACATAATGATATTATATCTAATGGCATCTACTTTGTCAGAGATATGAGCAGCATTTGACCTTGGTCTCTGGGTAATACTCTATGCAGCTGGAGTTTTGGCAAAACCTAAATAATAGAACATTTGTTCCCACAGAGTAGTTAAAGTATATTTTTCAGTGTTTATCTGGTAAAATATCTCTTTGAGGGTCCAAAGTAGGCCCAGTCACAGTGTAACTCAATACTGAAAGTATGAACAGTAGTACTTGAGGTTTCAGTTGGACATTAGGAAAAATGTCTCTACTGAAGAGAGTGGTCAGATGTTGGAAGAGGCTGCCCAGGGAGGTGATGAAGTCCCCATCCCTGGAGGTGTTCAGGAAACACGTGGGCATGGCACTTTGGGATGTGGTACAGTGCTCATGGTGGTCCATGCCTCCATGAGAGCAAACAAAAAAGTATTTTCCCTTGAAACACTGAAATGAGCAATTGCTGCAGTGCTCATGATGAAAAATAAGATTATCTTTTTTCCAGACTCGCAGCGTTTCCTTTTACTGTTAACCACCTTCTGAGCGAGTTCCCGACAGAACAGATTTCCTTATTTGCTGTTCAGCTTTAGTTTGCTGAGCTCTATGTAACTCCTTGTTCATCAAAACCAGAAACAACAGGGATCCTACCTCAGAAATCCTGGTTTAGCAAAGCTTTATGAAATGACTGTGGATTCCACAAGAGACTTTCAAAGCTTTATTGGCTTATTTCTCTCAAACTAATTCACATAAATAACAAAAACCCTAGTTCAGTTTCACCAGGTCAGATTTGTAAATGCTGATTCATAGGATTTGCTTTGTCCTTGATCCAGGAACACTCTTTCTGGCTACAGCTGAGCATTAGTACTCAGGCTATGCCCTAAGCATTAGCACTGGAAGGCTTAGTTCACCTCTATGCTTGTTCCCTCACTGCAAGGACATGAGTAAACTACATATGTCTCAGGACACCCTGCAAATACAAGCATTCAATGATGTTAATAAAATCTGGGGTGCTGCAGAAGCTTTTAGGACATTGTTAAGGATTTCTTTGTCTAATCAGGGATATTTGCAGTGCTGAGAGGTAGAAAGAACTACTGTGTTAACTGTTGGTGACAGCAGATCTGCAGTGATATAGCAGGTTGACTAGATAGACTGCTGGTCTGGTGAATGTTCACCAAGACTCTGGCTCAGAGAGCAGGAGAGGCAAAAAAAGAAAAAAAAATAATACTTGTTAAGAATCTGGGATATGGGAACAGAGCAGTGGTTTTGGAAATCAGGGCTTAAAATCAAGTCAGGGCAGGAGAAAAAATGGACAAAATGTGGGGCACAATTTGACATCAAAGTACAGAGTCAATAGATTGTAGGTGGTCAGAGGGGAAGAAAGGGTCATGGGTGCATGCCTGTCTGGGCTGCCTGGCCAGAGAATGAGGCAAGTGAGACCTTTCTGTGAATCAAAGAATCTTTTGTTATGATTTACTGTATTATTTTTTAACCACAGCATAGATGAGCATCTGGCTTAGCCTTTCTTTACAGTGATCACCCCTGCATTACCTGCAGCAGGTAAATGTAGGTAGCTCATTCTGGAAAGATGTAAGAACTACAAAACTCTTGAGAGCAGTAACCATTTTGAGAAGAGACTTGACCACAGGAAGATGTTATTTCAGCATTTATTTCACAAAATCACAGAATCATTTTGGTTGTAGAAGCCCTTCAAGGTCAGTGAGTCCAACCATTATCTAGATCTAGCAAGTGTGGTGCTCAGCAACACATCTCTGCCTCTTTGAAACACCTCCAGGGATGAGGATTCAACCACCTCCCTGAGGAGCCTGTTTCAGTGTTTGAGAACCCTTTCAATTAAGAAGTTTCTGCTAATATCCAACCCAAATCTCCCCTGGGGCATCTTGAGGCCACTTCCTATAATTCTACTACCTCAGACTAGGGAGAAGAGACTGACACTCCACTGTGTTCCACCCTCCTTTCAGGAAGTTACAGAGATTTCCAATCTCCTGTGTAGCAGGGAAATGAAGCTGCAGGAATTGACAACATATTTTCACCAAGCTAAATTTAAGATGTGAGCACTAACTACACAGAGCAAAGTTTTAGGAGAAAAAAAAATAGGTCTGTAAGTAAAGCCATTAATGAACTGAGAAGCCTGTATGCCCAATGATAATAAGCTGAAACAGTTCTGCTTTCTGTTTGATGAATGTTTAATAGTGAACACAAGAGTGAGACCCCTCCACTGAAAGGCAAATAGCCAGCTACAAGCTTAAGGAATTAATAAGCTTTTCATTGCTGAAAGGTCCAACTTGTGTATATAGTAATCTTATTTGCTTATCATTAATCTTGGATTATTATTTTGCCTTTGGCTACTTTAGTCTTATATTCCATTAATCTTTATATTTGTGTCCAGGCTGTATTGAAATGTAAATAGGGATGGTTTGTGATTTAATTTTACTTGAGTACTTGGAAGCCTTGCACACAGCTTGTAAAAATGCTGTCTTCACTTCCTTAAATACCTGCACATGGAGTGATTAATACTTTGCAATTGGATATATTTTATCTCACTAATAGTGAACATAAAACAGAAGGTGGTTCTGCTATGTGAATGGAATAGNCTGTCCTCATAGCAGAGCTGCTGCAGCCCTCTGAGCATCTTCGTGGCCTCCTCTGGACCCACTCCAACACTTCCATGTCCTTCCTGTGCTGGGGGCTCCAGAACTGCAGGCAGTACTCCAGGTGGGGTGAACTACATTTTTTTTCTTCATGACAAATTCAGCAATATTTCATTGTTGGCTAAAATGGAAGTTTTTCTGCAAGATCCACATTGTGGTCACAACAACCCCGTGAACGCTCCAGGCTTGGGGCAGAGTGGCTGGAAAGTGCCTGGCAGAAAAAGACCCAGGGATCTTGGTTGCCAGCCAGCTGAACGTGCGCCAGCACATGCCCACGTGGCCAAGAAGGCCAACAGCAACCTGGCCTGCATCAGGAATAGTGTGACCAGTGAGTGAGGCTGCACCTAGAGTCCTGGCTTCAGTTTTGTGGTCCTCACTACAAGAAAGACATTGAGGTGCTGGAGCATGTCCAGAGAAGGGCAATGAAGCTGGAGAACAGGTCTGGTGAGGAGCAGCTGAGGGGACTGGAGCTGATTAATTTGAAGAAAAGGAAGCTGAGGGGAGATCTTTCTCACTCTCTCTATTTCCCTGAACAGAGATTGGTTTCTTCTCCCCAGTAATGAGTGGTGGGGTGAGAGGAAATAGCCTCAAGTTGCACAAGGGGAAGTTTACCTGGTTATTAGAAGAACCTTCTTGACTGAAAGGGTTCTCAAACACTGTAACAGGCTCCCCAGCAAGGTGGTGGAATCCCTGTCCCTGGAAGTGTTGAAAAGAGGCAGAAATGTTCTGAGAGATATGGTTTACCACCAGACTTGGTACAGGTAGAGAATAGTTGGACTCAATGATCTTAAAGGTCTTTTCCAACCAAAACGATTCTTTGATTTCTTGGCTTGGTAGAGTGCCATCCACATAAAATACTTTAACTTCCATTTCAAATGACATATTTCAAGAATATCCTCATGTTTTCCAACGTTTTGTCAAGCTGAGATATTAACCAAATATAGCTCTTATTTTTCTGGAAAACCTGTTTCAAATGTCAGTGATTTCATGACAAGCTCTCTGGAAAGCAAAAGCAAAGCACTGTGTAGAAATGTTTCCTTCTCTTCCTCTTGCGTTTCAAATAACATCTCTAAAACTCTCTTCCAGCCTGTCCTTGCTCTCCTGGAACATGAAATGCTCATCCAATGTCATGAGCTGTGTCAGGACCAGTGCTGCCAGTACACTGCTATTTATTGTCTTCCTGGCTTCTGCTTTGTGTGCTGAATTTCTGGAGCAAATTTTTGTAACTGAAATATAAGCCCTTGAGAAATCAAAGCTTCTAATAAACTGCAATACTGACAGAGCCTGAACTATGATGCCCAAATTGCAGTGCTTGAAAAGCAGAAAAATAGAATCCTGAGCCTCTAAACGCCTCTAAATTATAGTCTTAGCAATTTTTCTATAGGGCAATCACAAGACTATTTAAGCAGAATAATAGATTCCCAGCAACGAGCTATTTGTAATTAAAATTAAGCATAGCAGGATCATGTCATTACAATTTTTACAGTCAGGTCCATGTTATTAAACCAGTTGTATCCTTATTGTTACCATTTCCTTAAGAACAGTTTTGCTCTCGATAGGAAATGTGTGCATGAGAGCACTGCCCACCTTCAGAAGTTTGAGGTTGTCATCTGTCTTGGAAAAGACATGTGTGTGTGTTTATGTATATTGAATGTAGGTGTGTGAATACACAGGCACATCACTCTGTGTACTCCTACTTACTGCTCCTGACTTCAGGAAAGCCACCTGGGTTTCAGAGTAGGGCAGTGAAGCTGGTGCAGGGTCTGGAGAACAGATGATCTGAGAAGCAGCCAAGGTGTCCCAGGTTGGGAACTATAGGGTTAAATAAAGTCCTCTAGGGACTTGAAGATTGTTATTCCATCCCACAATTCTGCTATCTCTTCATAAGCTCACAGCAAGCCCAGCTTGTTCTCTTTTCCTCTCCCTCCAGCCTTCNAGAGCTTCACTCTGTCAACTCTTTAAACCCACGACATGAGGGAACTGGGGTTATTTACTCTGGGGAAAAGGAGGCTGAAGGGGAGACCTTACTCTCTACAACTGCCCCAAAAGGAGATGAGGAGTTGGTCTCTTCTCCATGATAACAAGTGACAGGATGAGAGGACATGATCCCAAGTTGCACCAGGGCAGGTTTGGGCTGGATATGAGAAGAAACACTTTGCTTGAAGGGGTTCTCAAAGATTGGAACTAACTGCCCAAGGAGCTGGCTGAATCCCCGTCCCTGAAACACCCTGGAGGTGTTTCAAGGAAGCAGGGATGTAGTTTAGCCACAGCCTTGGAAGAGTTAGGTAATGGTTGGACACAATGATCTTAAAGGTCTTTTCCAACTGAAGAGATTCTATGATTTTATGAAATTTGCAATGCAAAATGTATTTAATAGGCTGTGATTTTTGCACATGATACATCAGGATTTGTCTCACCTCTTTGGAGATAACGTGAGGTTGCTGTGGTGCCTGATGAAGACACTAGGGACCAAAACAAGTAGAGCAACAGAGCCCATTGCTGTGTGCACCAAGGAGGGCAGAATGTCACACCTCATGCCCAATGTCGATTGAGACAGCAAAAGGGCTTTAATACAAAGTCATCCATCATTTGTATAATCATCTTTATTACTGAGTAATTCTTTACATTATGGAAAGAAACATAAAGATTTCTAATTGCCAGATTTTCCTTTCCCCAGAAGATAAATTCAGGAGTGAACCCATTTCAAACAACATTCTATGAAATTCAACATTTTGAATGCATGGCCACTCCTGTTCAGTAGAATGGAATATAGTGCTCACTCTTTTCTGCCTTCTGTAGGCTGCCCACCAGAGAAACTTTCTCCAAGTGTGTAACATGGATTATAAAATGAAGCTGATGTCAATAAAACCTCAAGAGCTGTGTTTAATTCAAGCTGTAAAATGTAGCAGGAATAAATAATTAACAAGACACCGAAGAATCAATTTTATGGTTTGTTCTGAAGCTTAGCCATTATGTTCTCCTTTACCTATTTGAGACAGCAAAAGGAAGGTAGTCACATGAATACAAAATCAGCTCAGGGCAACACTTGAAAAACTTGAAAGATTGGATATCAGGAAAAGTTTCTTTCCTGAAAGAGTGGTCAGGCATTGGAACAGATTGCCCAGGGAGGTGGTGGAGTCACAGGCCAGGGAGGTGTTCAAGGAATGCATGGCCATGACATTCTGGGCCATGGTTTAATGGCTGTGGTGGTGTTGGTTTGAGAGTTAAACTCCACAATTCTAGAGATATTTTCCAACTGAAATAATTTTAGGATTCTGTGATTTCTTCAGAAACCTACTGAGTAAATCTCAAGAGATTCTTCTGGGGATTCTCAGTACTTAACAGATCTTCTCATACTCCTCAAGAGGGCTAAATTGTGCCACGTTGGTATTCTTATCTGAGTGACAAACTGCCACTTCTTCTACTTGTTTATTTAATAAAGTAAACTAACCCTAAACTAAATAAGAAACCTATCCATAAAACTCACCTGAATGCAGTACCCAAAATATGGCCTCACCAGTGCTGAATACAGGGGTCCAATCACTGCCCTGGTCCTGGTGGGGACATTATTGCTGATCCAGGCCAGGATGCTGTTGGCCTTCTTGGCCATCTGGGCACACCCTGGCTCATATTCAGACATCTGTTGATCAACACTCACAGGTGCTTTTCTGATGGACATTTTCCAGACACCGCCCCGAGCCTGGAGTGTTCATGGGGTTGTTGTGACCCAAGAGCAGGACCCAGCATTTGGCCTTGTTGAATCTCAAAGAGTTGACCTGAACCCATCAATCCAGCCTGTGAAGGTCCTTCCATAGAACTTCCTACCCTCAAGGAGATCCACATTCCCTGCCAGATATTCAGCTATTAGCTGCTATGGATCCTAGGTTATGGAGAACAGGTTCATGAGGTTTCCTGCAAGAAATGCAGCAAAGTGGCTTATCAGGCTCCTGCAATTGCTGAAGTGGAACCAACATCATTTCATTCAAAGGGACTCTGAGAATTACAAGTGGTAGGTAGAAGAGAAAAAGGAATAGTTAGTCCCTGCATTGCCACATAGGAAATAAAATTGCATAAATCCAACAGGATCATAGAACATTTTGGGTTGAAAGGGACCTTAAAGATCATCTAGTTCCAATCCCCCTGCCATTGCTTAAGGCCTCAGACAACCTGGACTTGAACACCCATCTCACCTTATCTTTACAAGCCCTTGTAAAAGGTCCCTACCCAGCTTTCTTGCAGTTCCCTTTCAGGTACCATGAGGCCACTATAAGGAGTCTTCTTTTCTCCAGGCTGAATGCCTGTCCCCACAGGGGAGGTACTCAAGCTCTCTGATCATCTTTGTGACCCTCTTCTGGACCTGTTTTGTAGTTCCATGTCCTCCTTATGCTGGGGGGCATTGGAACTGGGCACTACTCCAGATGTGGTCCCACAGGAGCAGAGCAGATGGTCACGCTTCTTTTGATAGAGCTCAGGACGTGGTTAGCTGTGGTGTTTTTATAATCATGGAATTGTTTCAGTTGGAAAAGACCTCCAAGATCATTGAGTCCATTGAGTTCTCCTCATGCATGAGTCCTTTATTACCAGGTCTTACGCAAACAGCTTAGAATAGCTCCTTATTGGTCTGAGGATAACACTGAAAAACTGTTTGGCAGCCTTTACTGGGAAGATGCCCTGAAGGAACTTTGTTTAACCAAATGTCACTGCATATTTTAATATCGATTTGCTCTTTGTAAATTGCAGCCTTTATGAGTTCCAAGCATTTTGTTTTGGTCTCCTGACAGAAGAAGTTAGGTAGCATCCACCAAAGAAACACAAAGATCTTGTCTTACAGTAAGTGACAAAGAAAGGCAAGGTCCTTCTTGGGTCAGGAGGGATTGTTTAGTTCTGTCATTGTTCATTATATGCTTCTGTGCACAATTAGGTTAGAAGTCAGCAGCAAATGAAAGTAGTTTGGAAATTATTGTGAATCTGAATTAATTTTACAGTCCCTGCCACCTGCCCTTTGTGTTGCCTCATGTGTGAGATCCAAATGCTGTTGCTGAAAGTCTCAGAAGTCACTTCAAACACTTTTCACTTGGTAGTGAATAAGAATCTTACAGGTGAGATCAGCTGGGTTTACTTTTATTTAGGACACTGAATATCAGGGACTCCCTGTGGAATGGCTGATGTTCATCTGATGTTGGTTGGGTAGTACTTGAAGTGGAAAAATCTATCAGTAAATGCTTTACAAGTGAGGATGCTGAGACACTGGAATGCATTATCCAGAGAAGTTGTGGATGCCCTCTTCATGGAAGTGTGCAAGGCCAGGTTAGACAGAGCCCTGAACAACCTGGTGTAGCAGAAGGTGTCCCTGCCTGTGGCAGGGAGGTTAGAATTAGATGATCATTAAAGATGTTTTCCAACCCAAACTGTTCTGTGACTCTGCAGTAGCCATGAACCTTAACTGGATTCTTTTGTTCAGAACATCTGCAGTGACAAGTGGAATGTGTCCTGTGGCACAGAGCAGGATAACTGCAAACAGATCCATACATTTAGGATATTTCTGTGATTTTATTGCTGGTTTACAGTAGCTCTCTCAAATTATTTTCCTTGTAATTTATTTTGTAGACTTCACCTGTCATGTTGTTCTTGAGCAGTCAGGTAAATGTACAGTAAACAAAGTGTTAAATTTGGGACAGGAGCCAGTGGTCTTTGTGTGGATGTGTATGGAGGCAGAGTGTGATGGAACTTCATACCTAACAAAGAAAAAGTCTGCATTTTGAAGTGTCTGTGCAAGAAACGGTGATTAAAGGGTATGGATTTTAAGGAGAGGTTCGGAGGTGATAAAAAGGACAAGCAATGGAAAAAGTACTGCCAAGCTGTTAAAAAACAGCTGATGGTGGTTAGTTGTGAGGCAGAGAAATGGACAAAAATCAGAATAGAAATGATTTGGCAGAGAAATGAGAGGTGAGGTGTGAGCGGGGGCGAGATTAGACAGGGATTTGATGATGAGAAGGAAAAGATTGAATTTCACGTTCAGAATAATTCACCCCAGCTTATTTTCCATTGCAAAAAGCCTTTCACATTTTGTTCTGCTCTACAGAAATTCTCATGCTGTCCTTATCACTGGAGTTGGAGAGTTCTTTTCAGAACGGCAGTCGGCAATATGTGTCAAGTATCTCTCGTGTGTAGTTTCCTTCTTCCCTTTTGGCCTCTCAGGTGGAGGAGTAATTGCACAGGTGAATGGTTTGTTTTGGTGGTGTTTCTTTGTATGGTTTTTTCCTGATTGATATAGAGAGTCAGCTGGTTTGTAGTTGAATTATATCTACACACAAGCTGGATTTTAAACTCAAACTGGAGGATGGGAAGTGTGAAGGGAAGGCAGGAGAGAAGAGGGAAAAGGGAAAGGTCTGTGTTATACAGCAGAGAACAGTGAGGTTCGAGATGGTTTTTCAGTCTCCAGGAAGTTTATTTAACAGTGTGTGTGGCCATCTGGACAGTTGGCTGCCAGGACAAAATAACTTTTTATCTTCTTGGTCAAATGAACTCTAAACTGAAGAATTGAAGTCAATTACTGTACATCTTGGCCACAAGTTGCCAGGGGAAGATAGTATATTAAATGTCCCTGCCCTGGGGGATATAGTGCTCTGAAAAGACTGGGGCAGTGACCCAGATTTGTTAACTAACAGAGGTTAAATAGCGCAGGCACAACACTAAGGAAACGCGGTCGCATCAGGAGAAATTAAGAGACTAAAATAAATACTTTCTATTCCTTTGGGGACACAAAAATATCTGGATTAGAAAGGAATCTAGAGAGGTCTTTAAGGCCATCCTCCTGCCTTCAGGCAGGACCAAACATACTTAAGTCATTCTTGGTATATGTTATTGTGAGCTTTTCTTGAAATACCTTTTTCCACTAATGAACTTGATTGCTTTTTTCCCCATTCCCTGTGGACATTTCTCACAGTTGGTAACTGTCCTGTTTCCAGCAAAGTTTTGAGCAGTGGAAACTCAGCAATGTGTTTGCTGAGTGTTTGCATTTGTGTGTATACAAAATGATAAACACAGAATGGATAGTTTATATGATTCCATGTGAATTAAATGTCATAGATCTCTAGGGAGACCTTATAGTGACCTTC
>VWYK01129212.1:0-18416 GCA_013399775.1 Semnornis frantzii | reverse complement strand
TGGGGAAGAGTGGATGGAAACTGTTGCTCAGTGAAGAATGAACCTGAGGTGCTGCTCAACAGCTGGCTGAAGATAAGCATGTGCCCAGGTGGCCAAGAAGGCCAGCAGCATTCTGGCTTGGATCGGCAATACTGTGGCCAGCAGGACTAGAGCAGGGATTGTCCTCTGGACTGGTGAGGCTGTGCCTTGAATTCTGGGTTCAGTTTTGGGCACCTCACTACAAGAAGGACGTTGAGGTGCTGGAGCACATCCAGAGAAGGGCAGTGGAGCTGGTAAAGGGTCTAGAGCACAAGTCTTGTGAGGAGCAGCTGAGGGAACTGGGGTTGTTTAGTTTNACTCAGGTCACAACAACCTCATGACCACTCTGGGCTTGGGGAAGAGTGGATGGAAACTGTTGCTCAGTGAAGAATGAACCTGAGGTGCTGCTCAACAGCTGGCTGAAGATAAGCATGTGCCCAGGTGGCCAAGAAGGCCAGCAGCATTCTGGCTTGGATCGGCAATACTGTGGCCAGCAGGACTAGAGCAGGGATTGTCCTCTGGACTGGTGAGGCTGTGCCTTGAATTCTGGGTTCAGTTTTGGGCACCTCACTACAAGAAGGACGTTGAGGTGCTGGAGCACATCCAGAGAAGGGCAGTGGAGCTGGTAAAGGGTCTAGAGCACAAGTCTTGTGAGGAGCAGCTGAGGGAACTGGGGTTGTTTAGTTTGCAGAAAAGGAGGCTGAAGGGAGACCTTCCCACTCTCTACAACCCCCTGAAAGGAGGTGGTTGGTCTCTTCTCCCAAAGAACAAGTGATAGGACAAGAGTAAATGGCCTCGAATTGTTCCAAGGAAGATTTAGTTTGGGCTTGAGGAACAATTTCTTTATGGAAAGCATTGTCAAGCTCTGGGACAGACTGTCCAGGGCTGCGGTGGAGATCCCATCCATGGGGGGGGATTGAAAAGCCTTGCAGATGTGATTCTGAAGGACATGTTTTCACAGTGACCTAGCACTGCTCTGCTGATAGCTGGACTCAATGGTCTTAAAGGTATTATCTAACCAAAACCATTCTGTGGTTCTATGACTGTAAGTAAGCAGCTGAAGGCTTTCTCATTGGTGTCTTCTTGCACCATATGAAGCAGTTACCTCAATCTCCAGGAGTTTGTGGCGGTAAGTCTTCAGCATGAATCTAGTCTGTTCCTCCAGTCTCTCCAAAAGCAGGTGGATATCTTCTGACTGCTTCTTGAGGGCCTCCACATATTGCTCATCGTTGTTTTTCAGCTCCTGGAAAAGGAGAACAGATGCTGAAACTGGGGAGAGGTACTTGAAGACCAGGAAGCCTCAGCGGTTAACTGAAAGGGGAAGATGCAAATGCTGCCAAAGGAGATAAGGTGATGAGAACAAAGAGCCAGAGAATCAAGAGGAAGTGACTAGAGAAGATAAGAAGAGAGACAAAATGTCCAGGTGAGGTGGAATGGGAGGTTAGATGCCTGCAGACACAATACCACTCCCTCTCTGGGCACCAGAGAAGCTGCTGTGGGAAAGCCTTCTTCCCTGTACAAAACTGCTCCCTCTCTCTGCTCTTTGGCCTTGGAGACCTGCCAGTTTGTCTCACTGCTTCCAGTGTCCTGTCTGTATGTCCTTGGACACTGAATAGTGGCAGGGTACCCAATATGCTGGCAAAGAGTCTACAGCACAAGTCTTGTGAGGAGCAGCTGGAGTTGTTAGGTCTGGAGAAAAGGAGACTCCGGGGAGACCTTCTGACTCTTTACAACTCCCTGAAAGGAAGTTGGAGCAAGGTGGGGATTGACCTTTTCTCCCAAGGAACAAGTGACAGGACAAGAGGAAGCAGCCTCAAGTTGCATCAGGGCAGACTGAGGCTGGACATGAGGAAGATTTTATTCCCCAAAGGGTTGTCAAGCCCTGGAAGAGACTGCCCAGGGCAGTGCTGGGGCACAATCCCTGGAGGGATTGAAAAGTCTTGTAGATGTGGTGCTGAGGCACATGGCTTGGTGGTGACCTGCCAGTGCAGGGTTAATAGCTGGAGTCCATGATCTCAAAGGTCTTTCCCAACCAAAATGTGATCTCATTCACACTAGAGCACTTGCACTGCAACTCCTGGCAATTTTGGCCCAGGCCAGCTGACACTGTGCAGATCCCTGCCATATCCTGGTGGACTAAAGAATCAGACAAGCATGATTGTTGCTTCAGAACAGCATCTCCCAGAGCTTGATACCCTCAGTCACCCCTGACTGGTCCCCACTCCACCTGCTTCAGGTGACTGATGAGTTTGTTCTTCTCCTCCAGAAGGAGTGTGCACCGTTGCTGCTGTTGGTTCAGCAGCTGCCACACCTCCTGTGGGATCTTCATCTCATCGGCCAAAGCCCACTTAGAGTTGATCTCCTGAAGCTTCTGTGTGCTAGACTTGGCTTCATCCTCCAGCTTCTTCACCCTGTAGGCAGTAAAGGACAAATGGGAAGCTGGAGCAGGGCAGTGAAGTGCTTTAGATGCAGTTCAGTGACCCTCACTACAGAAGCATTTTCCTGCCCAACACAGTTTGAATTCAAAGTAGCATCAAGATAGCAGCAGAGCAGAAGCTTTCTTGCAAGGGTTTATCAGAGCATCAAACAAGGGCAGAGCTGGCATCCTGCAGAACCTTCTCTTCAGACAGGCATTTCATAGAATCATAGGACAATTTGGGCTGGAAGGGACCTTTAAAGGTCATCTAGTCCAACTCACATGAGGTCGGCTGGGACATCTTCAACTAGGGCAGGTTGCTCAGATCCCTGTCCAATCTGACCTGGAATGGTCCCAGGCCTGGGGCATCTACCACCTCTCTGGGCAACCTGCGCCAAGGTCTCACCACCTCAGCATAAATAGTTTATTCCTTCTATCTAGTCTGAATCTCCCCTCTTTTAGTTTAAAGCCATCACCCCTTGTCCTGTCAGAACAGGTCCTACTAAAAAGTCTGTGCCCATCTTTCTTAAGGGCCTCTTTAAGTACTGAAAGGTCACAAAATGGTCTCCTGGAGCCTTCTGTTCTCCAGGCTAAACAACCCCAACTCTCTCAGTCTGTCCTCTCAGCAGAGGAGTTTTAATCTTTGCATCATTTTTGTGTCCTTCTCTGGACCTGCTCCAACAGGTCCATGTCCCTCCTGTGCTGATGAATCCAAAGATGGAGACTCCAGCTCTGCCCTCACCCAGTGCTCTAACAACCATTTCCCTGGAGGAGAAAAGACTGAAGAGCTCAGCTCAAGCAGCAGTCACCTTTGCAAGAAACAAAAATCCTTCTTCCAAGTGAGCTCTGGGAAGGAGCTGATGGACAAGCAGTGCAGAACAGCTTCCCAGCTACATCTAGACTACATCCAGAGACCATAAAGCCCAATGGCACTGAGCAACCAATATCCATATTACCGCCAACACCTTTGCCACGTCCAAACCTGTTCTATGGGCAGTTCCTGGACACAGCACCTGGTTCCTTAATAAGATCACCACTTGGAAAGCATCTGAGCAAGGGTCTTGCTAGAGAAGCCTCCCATAAATTGTTCCTGCAGTGCTCTTCCAAAGGCAGAAAGAGCAAGGACTCGGTGTTGCCTGGCTGCTCTCAAAGTCCTAGAAGAGCCAGCCCTTGGAGACTGCCCAGCTTCTCTGGTGAAGCAGGAGAGGTTCATCCAGGAAGGCACAGAGATCAGAGAGCAAGAGAGGCTGGAAGGGCTTAGGGAAATTGTTGGCTCCCACTCACAACAGGATTAATTTCAGTGCCAAGAGCAGGTTGTGCAGGACCTTGTCCAGGCATGTGCTGAGGCTGCACCCTAAATACTGGGCTGAGGTTTGGGCCTCTCACTACAAGAAAGAGATTGAGGTGCTGGAGCAGGTCCAAAGAAGGGAAATGAAGCTGGTGAAGGGTTTAAAGCACAAGTCTTGTGAGGAGCAGCTGAGGGAGCTGAGGTTGTTTAGTCTGCAGAAAAGGGGGCTGAGGGAAGACCTTGCTCTTCACAACTCCCTGAAAGAAAGTTGCAGTGAAGTGGGCCCTGGTTTCTTCTCCCAAGTCACAAGCAATAGGACAAAAGGAAATGGCCTCAAGTTGCACCAGGGGAAGTTTAGGTTGGACATGAGGATCAATTTCTTCCCCAGAAGGGTTGTCAAGGCCTGTAACAGGCTGCCCTGGGAAGTGTTGGGAGTCCTCAGCCCTGAAGGAACTGAAAAGCTGTGTAGATGTGGTGCTGAGGGGCATGGTTTAATGGTGACCTGACAGTGCTAACAGTTGGACTCAATGATCTTAAAGGTGTCTTTCAACCAAAACTATTCTATCTCCAAAAAGAAAAATCTCTACAACATTGGGGGCTCCTGACCCAGGAGGTCCCACTGTGAAGACTTTTAATATCTGACATCTCACAATCGGCACAGCTTCACGTTCTTCCCACCTCTCACACACAGTCTGACATGGCTGTTCCAGCTCATTCCCATGCTATGACTACCTCTGTCTCCATGACTGGAGGGCAACCTGAGCACAAGATGGCATACTCTCCATGATGTTATTGCCTCCAGGCTCAAGAGAGCTGCTCAGCAAGCCAGAAGCAAGGACAACTGTGCTTGTGCTTCTCAAGCAAGAAGACCACAAGTGTACATGGTACAGGCTGCAGATGTGAACCAGCTCTGGAGCTGAAGATGTGATGGATGTGGAGATCAGTAAGTAGACATCCATAGTGCTGCAGTGCCACCTGGAGAAGCTACCAGCCTTGACCTGCAGAGCTCTGTAAAGATCTAGCTGTGGCAGGTGGGACCCAGAGGCTCTCTGTGACAATTTTCCTTTTGAACATCAATTCAGCACAATCCTAACTGCTGAGCATTCCTGGATGACTAGCATTAGGATGTCCTCAGAAAGCTGCACCAACATTTGTACTGCTCCTTTCCAGCAGCCCAGACCCACCATGCAGTCTCTTACCTCTGCAGCTTCAGCTCTGCCCCTTCTGCCCTCCTCTGTGTTTCCCTCAAGTTGGCAGCAATTTGGATGTTTGCCACCAACTGTGTGCCATCAAACAGCAGCTTGGTCAGCTTCTGTGAGGGAGGATCATAGAAGAATCATAGAATTACTTTGTTTGGAAAAACCTTTAAGATCATGGAGTCCAACTGTTAACCCAGCACTGCAGGTTACCACTAAATCACATCCCTCAGCACCACATTCTTGTAAATTCCCCCCAGGCCTGGCAACTCTACCACTGCCATGGTCAGCCTGTCCCAAGTTTTGACAATGTTTTTTGGGGGAATAATCTGTTCCTCATGTCCAACCTAAACCTGCCCTGGTAGGGCAAGTTGAGACAACTTCTTCTTGTCCTGTTGCTTGTTTCTTGAGAGAAGAGTCTGATCTGCACCTTGCTCCAACCTCTTTTCAGAGAGTTGCAGGGAGGGAGGTCTCCCCTGAGCCTCCTTTTCTCCAGACTAAGAACCCCAGTTCCCTCAGCCACTCCTCACAAGGCTTTGCTCTAAAACCTTCACCAGCCTTGTTGCTGTCCTTCTTTGGACATGCTCCAGCAACTCAATGTTTTGCTTGGAGTGAGAGGCCCAAAGCTGAACCCAGGATTTGAGGTGTGACCTCAGCAGTGCCCAGAAGATGGGGACAATCCCTACCAAAGCCCTGAGCTCTCAAGGGATGGAGGCTGGAGGGCTCCTGTCCCCATGCTGAAGTATCTATGTGGGCCCAGCAGCCCTGTCTTCCCATGCTGTGGCAGGACTGATAAGCACTGCAAGGACCTCGGCGCACCCTTGGGCATTCCTGGGAAGCTCCACAGGCCACCAGCTCCGAGAAGAAGATGCTCATACTACCTTGTTTTACTTCACTGGCATGTGCAGATGGGTCTAGGGATTAGGTTGGGTTTTGGATGCATGGTGTCAGACCCAGATTTTTCCAGTCCATGTTTGTCATGTGGAAATCATATTGCCAGGATCCAACCCTCCACCTAGTCCTGAGGAGTTTCTGTCTCTGTTTCTTCTCACAGAAATGCTGCTGTGTGACACTAAACATCTCACAAAGCTAAAAGGAGGGTAAAGCCAAATGTTTAGAGGTCAAGGACCTTCCTGTTCTACCTGATTTGTCTCCTCAATCAGCTTGTGGCTTTTTCTCTGCTCTTCCTCCTCCACAGCCACCTTCAGCTCTGCAGCTTCCCCAAGGGTCTGCCTGGGCAGAAAAGGGGAAAAGCCAGAATGTTTTGCATGAAATCCATCTTCCAGTGCTTGGAGACAGCCTTGAATCTGGGATCTCAGCCCACAGCACATGGCTCAGCATGGGTCAAGATGGCACACTTTGCTCCTTCTTCACCTTAGCAGGTTTACTTCCAGGACAGGTCTCCAGAGATGGAGAAAGTGTGGGAGAGCCTCCCTGAATGAAAATGGGGAGGAATCCAGGCTTCCCTTTCTGGAGCTGAGAATGCAGCCCAGTGCTGGTTAGTTCTGCAGGACATGGCTGGAGGCACTCAGCCCCTGTTTGCTCCCCAGAGAGAGGAGGGACAGAGACTGTCTAGGTGGCTGCAGAACAACATAAAGAGAGACAGTTTCTGTCTCAAACCATTTCAGGGCGGGCCCCAATCCTATGCTAGTTCCTTGGGATCAGTCTAGCCTGTAGGGAAAGCTCTGACATTGGGAAGGGGAAAACAAAGCTGTTGGGGTGCTGGTGACCTAAGTGAAGTTTGGATCCACAGACATCATGTTGCGGTTTACTCTTAGTTTAAGGAGAAGATAATGGTTATGGAAATGATACTCCAGCTTTCCCAGGCTGAAGCAGGACGGGGACCCTGACCCAGATCCAGCTCAGGAGAGGATAGCGGTGCACTGACACTTCATGATCTGATCCTACTCAGCCTGGACACACTACAAAGGCTTGGAAGAGGATCCCAGTTCAGTCCTGCTTTGGGGAAGTGTGTCCTGTTGCTGGTGACTCCCAGGTTTAGAAACATCAGTCTGATCCAGGCAGCCACTGTTCTGATGCTGATTTTGTCCAGGGGGGTAGAGAGCCTATGGCAGGGCAATATCTTGGGGACAAGGACATCATTGACACAGGGATAGGCCAGGGATATTCCTGACTTTGGGCTGTGCTGAGCTTGGAACAGGTGGTCCTTGTCCTCCTGCATTTGGGAGGGAATGGGGAATGTTTCTGACTGGTGGCCCCTGACTCAGTGCCAGTCTGGGGAGAATTCCTGGGTGCCATGAAGGCTGGCAGGGCCATATCAAGTCCCTACTACCTGCCCAGTGAGTGGTAGGGGTCCTGTCCCAGTGCTGTTGTGGGTCAGGGGATGTTCTGAGCCCCGGCGACAGTGTATTAGCTTGTGCCATCCCTGGGTCGGGGGGTGACTCCTGCGCGTGCCTGCCGAGTCTGTCCTGGAACTGGGTGTGGGGTCAGGACCGAGTTCCAGTTTGGGATGAGTGATCGGGAACAGGCGTGGCTTTTGGTTCTATCCCAGAGCCATTCTGGGGAAGAAGAGATCATCTGTCATGAGATATGGAGCTCGGGGAGAAGGTGCGGCAGGGAGGGGGCTGGAACGTGGTTGAATTTAAGGGGTGCAGGCAGCTGCAACCGCACTGGGGGGGCGGCGGGGAAGGCATCGAGCCCTGTTTCTCACCGGCGCTTGGCATAGAGGCGGGCAGTGGTGAGGCGGCGGCGGCTAGAGATACGCTCCTCGGGCCTGGGGTCGACGTCGCTAAGGGTCGGAGGCAAATCTCGCCACCCACCCTGCTCCGATCCCGATCCCCGTCGCATGTCGCCTCCTTCCCTCTACCACGGATGCGTTATGCGGCGAAAGCGTCCGGCGTCGCCTAGCAACGCCAGTAGAGCGCAATCGCCGCGCTGCTACCCCACCCCCTCCAGTGGTGAGCTGCCGTTCCTGCGCATGCGCGGAGCGACGGCGCTGATTGGGGGAGGCGGCGAGTCCGGGCCATAAAGGGAAGGAGGGAAGGGGAAGCGGAAGCTTAGCTCTGGGTAACCGTCGCCTGTTGCCGTTTGGCAAAGCAGTTGGGGGTGCTGGTCAGCTGCCGGCTGGAGATGGGTTAGCGCGTGCCCAGGGATCCAAGCGGACAACGGCATCGCGGCTTGTACCAGCGATAGTGTGGCCAGCAGGACTAGGCAAGGATTGTCCTCATCTGCTGGGCACTGGTGGGACTGCACCTAGACTCCTGAGTTCAGTTTTGGGCCCCTCGCTCCAAGAAGGACATCAAGTGTCTGGAGCGTCTCCAAAGAAGGGCGTCAGCGAAGGCGGTGAAGGGTCTAGAATGCTTGTGAGGGGCGGCTGAGAGAACTGGAGTTCTTTAGCCTGAAGAAAAGGCGCAGGGGAGGCCTCTGGCTCTCTGTAGCTCCCTGGAAGGAGGCTGTGGTGAGGCGGGAGTCTGACTTCTCCCAGGAAGCAAGCAGCAGGACGAGGAAATGGCCTCAAGTTGCCCCAGAGGAGGTTTAGGTTGAAGTTGGAGGGTAATGTTTTCCTCTAAAGGGTTGTCAAGCCCTGAGTCAGGCAGCCCTGGGCTAAAGTGGAGACCCCAACCCCAGTAGGAGTGTACAAGCTATGTAACTGTAGTGCTGAGGGATATGTTATAGTGGTGACCTGCTAGTGCAAGGCTAATGGTTGAACTCAATGATCCTAAAGGCCTTTTTCCAGCCTGAACCATTATGTGATTCTACCCTGCTGAAGCTGGCAGGGATCTATGGAGGCCATCTGGTTCAACATTCTGTTCAAGCAGGGCCAGCCACAGGCAGGTGCCCAGGTCCACATCCTGAGTGCTTTTGCATGTGTCCAAGGAAAGAGACTCCACAACCTCCTTGGGCTCATAGTAAAAAACTAAAACAGGCCAGCAATGTGCATTTGCAGCCCAGAAGTCAACTCTCTCCTGGGCTGTAGCCAAAGCAGCATGGCCAGCAGATCAAGAGAGAGGGTTTCACCCTCTGGTCCAGTAAGACTCCACCTGCAGTGCTGTGTCCAGCTCTGGGGTCTTCAGTACAGGGGAGACATGGACCTGTTGGAGCAAGTCTAGAGGAGGCCAGCAAAATGATGCAAGTGCTGAGACCCTTTTACTGTGAGGACAGGCTGGGGTTTGTCAACCTGGAGAAGGGTTCAGAAAGATCTTACTGTAATCTTTATTTCAGTATATAAAAGTAGTTTCCCCATCTTTAAGTGCCCTTTAGCAGAGCCTGAATGACAGGACAAGAGACAATGGTTTTAAACTGGAAGGGGCTAGGTTTAGTTTGGCAACACTGACGTTCTTTACAAGGGTGATGGGAACAGACTGCCCAGAGAAGATGTGGATGTGCCATCCTTAGAAGCGTCTGCCCAAGAAGTCCCTTGCCCAGCCATCCCGCTCCTGGTGCATTGGTCCAGCCATGATGGCTTCCCTTAGCTCACTAGAGTTGAGATGCTGCCAAGAGGGTGAAGAAACCCCAAAGCCTTTCCCTGACATCCCCTTTGGAGTTTGCCTTTTGGTTCCGCCTGGCTCTTGTCCCACCCACCCAGGAAGGAGTGAGGAGACACAGCTGCTTGTAGCAGCTTCTAGCAGGGAAATGCAGTTCCCTGGAATGGTGACATCAATCTTATCTTCAGGAAGGTCAAGGAGGAGAATCTGGGGGACCACAGGTTGGTCAGGCCTCTAAATTCCTCCATGTGAGGCATGGAGGATATCCTGGTAGCCCTGGCAGCAGCCCCCCATTCTCAGCCTCCTCCTATCTCCATAGCAACCCCAGATACAAATTCCATGGCAACCCCATGGCAACAGCACAGGCAATTCCATCAGTTCCCACAGCTTGGAGGTAGATCTGATGAAGCCCAGAGAATTTTTTTCCCTGTGCTTGATGGCCAGCACCCTTCCACCAGTAGCTGTAGATGGAGGAGGACAGATTGTCCTGCTGTCCCAAGGTCACCTCGGACTCATCCACCACCATCATCCCAGGGCAGATCCCACACCCTGGCACAGTGCTACCTCTCCAGGTCTGTATCCGCTGCTTCATGTCCAACTTGGACCTCAGAGAGCTCCTTTCAGATGACACTGGGACAGAAACCAGGCAGAACGAAAACTCATCCTTCAAAGGGGAGTTTAGGGAAGGGCTGTGAGGTTGCTCCAAACCGCTGGCAGGATTCTGAGATCAATCAACCCACCATGGCTGGACCAAGGCACCAGGGCAGTGATGGCTGGGCTGGGTGAGGGAGGACAGCCTGAGATCTGTGAGCATGGGTTGAGTTAGGGTCAATGGGCAGGGATGCATCAGTAGATACTTTGTGGAGAACCCTGCTGGCTTCTAGGCGTAGCCCAAATGTTTCTCTTCATGGCCTGCTTGGCCCCTTTGGAAGTGTTGTGGGTGGAGGAGCTCCAGGACTGAGAAAGCCAGGCAGTCTTCTCACCAGGACCTTCAGATGGGAAAAGAAGAACAGATCCAGCCCCATACTGGGTTGTCCTGGTGATCCTTAGCTGATGTATTCTCATCACTGCTGGTGAAGGACACCTACCTGCCCTTGCTCCTGTTTTCAGGGCTTTGAGGCCTGGACCACTTGGAAAAAGGGATTTCGACCCCTTAAAAGTGAAGCCAAAATTGGTTATCAGCGTCAATCATAAAGTAACTTGCTCGAGGCCAGGGGAGAAGGGGGAGCCCCACGCTCCTTGAAGTGCTGCAAGGAAGCCAGAGGGGATTTCTCCACCTCAGGCTGGTCAACCTCAAGATGGCAGCAACCCTCTACATCTCCTCTTTGAGGGAGCGGAGACCTCCCGGCTCTAAGGACACCCTGATTCTAACACGACACAACTTCTGCTGCTGCACTTGACATCTCCAAACATCTCCTGATGCCTCTGGAGCTGCAGCTGATGCTGGCAGAAGTAAGTTGGTGCCTTTGTCCTTCGAGCAAGCCCCACGCTGGGATGCTGGAAGCCGTTTCCACAGCCCCACTCCGGTAGTGATGGGAGAGGTGCTATTAATAAACCCCGTCAGCTCTGATGGCTTCTCTCTGTGCCAATGGANCAGGAGCATGGGATGGCTCAGCAGGCTGTTCAGTCAGCTTTCCTGTAAGTCATGGTGGGGCACCTTCTGGGGGCTTGTGAGGGAGAAGGGGGTGGTTTGGGTGGTGGTTTGCTTAATTTTTTTGGCAGGGCAAAAAGATTGCCTGAGGGCTATACTGGTGCCAGACGTGGGAGCAGCAGGCCAAACGTGGACTTAAGCCCAGGCACCTCCTTTAGAGATGGGATGGAGAAGGAAGGAGATAGGACCAGGGCAAGGGAGTGGAGAGGAGAAGGGGTGCACAGGAAAGGAGTGATGCAGCTTCTCATCTCTGTGAAGCCACAGCAGTGAGCAGAGGGGTCCCTGAAGCTGGTTGTCTCTCCTTCCCCACCTTCCCCCCTGCATCCCTCACCAGGAGCTGCAAGCCCTTCTGGAGTGTGCTGAGGTAGCTTCACCTCTTTGAGGGTCTTCAGGTGTTCAGAGAGCTTGGCTGGCATCGGGCAAGAGTGTGGGTGCAGGCTGGCAGCGCTGCTCTCCCTGTCTGCGTGGGAGAGCTGCCACCAGAGTTCCAGGCACCGCTGGTGGGGTTGGGCTGGGGAGAGGGCGATAGTGGTTGACCTGTGTCCATCCAAAGCTCTCCTGGTCCCCAAGGGAGCCTTGCTCATGTCTAGAAGCTCTTTGGTCTCTGTGCTTCTTTCCTTCCATATCTCTTGGGGTACAAGAAGATGTTGCTCCCACTCTGTGCCTGGCCGTGGGGATGCTCCCAGTTTTCCAGGGGTCGTAGTGAGAAGGGCCATGTCCAAGTTGTGCCTAGTCTAGCCCCTGTTGCTCCCAGCCATCACACCTTGCAGGGGGATTAATCTGGGGAGCAGCAGGAAGCTGAGTGGAGGAAGAGGTGGTGAGACCTGTCTCTGAACACCTCTCCAAGGCAGAAGGTGCCATGTGGAGGGACAGAGCTGTGTGGTGGGCCACAGCCATCAGTGGGGCAATCTGGCAAGGAGCTGCTACACCACAGGTGGGGAAATCCCCAGGGGTCTGCAGCTCCCTGGGACCCTGCAAGCTCCTTCCCAGGCTTTGGGGAGCTGCTTCACCAGAGAGACCCCAGCACTTCACCCTTCCTGCTTGGCACAGGGATGCCCATGACCATCTCCACTGCTCCCCGGGATCATGGCTGCCCCACTGCATGCCGTCGGTTGGGGGGCACCCTATTGCTTCATCCAGCTATTCCCTGCCCCCTGCCTCTGGCACCTCCAGTGCTGTCCAAACCACTTGAGCAGAGCCCTGGGGTCAGGGTTAAGTCTTGTGCTGACCTGGTTGTCCAACCTCAATGTCCAGCCACGGAAGAGGTGCTCCGAGGAGCACTGAAGCAAGCGTTAAGGGGGGTGCCGGTGCACCCCAGAAGCAGGGAGGTGTTGCCGTGGCCCGGGGGTGTGGCGGTGCCTGGACGGCCTCCCTGTGACCGCAAACGTTGCCCCAGCTGCCTCTTGCACCATCCTCTTTCCTGCCTCGGGTTCTTGCGTGGCCCCGGGACATCCCCTGCGGACCTGTGGTTTTGGGGAGGGACCCTTTCAGCGGGGGCTTGCCGCGGACAGCCTGCCAGCTCCTCCCAGGTACGAGCGGCACCTGAGCGCCAGCTGCTTCAGCCTCCCTGCACGAATTCCGCACCCATCCCAAGACCTGCCCCAACTCGCCTGCGGGACTGAGGTGGGGAAAGGCTGGGTGGGCAGGTGAGGGGGTCCTTACCCTTCATCGCCTCCCACCTCCTCTTCCTCCTCGGAGGTGCTGGCAGCACCCTCCAGCCTCGGCAAGCCCTTTCCGGAAGCGGGCGACGAGGAAGGAGTGGTTTTAGCACCAGTACCAACCGGCGGGGACACGCACACACCGGGTCAACCCTCCCCGCTGGGGCCAGCCAGGGGAGCGAAGGCAGCTCCCACACCCTCAACCAAGGTGAGAGAGCCTCTGCCTCTTCTTAGAGGGGGCCGCTTGGGTGCCAGGAGGGCATGAGGGAGAGCTGAGGGAGGCCAGGCAGTGGATGTACCAGTGTGGGCGCAGGACAGAGGCACCCCAACTCGTGGTGCTCAGGAGTTTTGGGGGGTGGGGGTGTTGAGGGCAGGGTTCAGCATTCCCCCAGCTTTCCCTGCCCTGCCACTGGTGGTCGGGTGGTGCCCAGACTCTGCTATCTCTTGCTCGCCTCAGTGTTTGCCCAACAGTGGGGCGGTTCCTGCCAGTGGAACGTGTCTGCATGGGCTCACTGGCACGGCATGGCACTGGTGAGGACGTGGGGAGGAAAGCTGGAGATGGGAGCATGACAGGCTGGTGCAAGAGACCCAAGAATGCATCAGAGCTTGATGTATTGTCCCAGTGGATAATTCCCTGAGGACGTGTTGCTTCTCTTTGCCCAGTCCTGGCCCAGTGAAATCTGTCCCTGGAAAGGGCAGCCCCCAATGCTTGGTCCTCCAGGATAAGGACATCTGGGGATGTGTGACCGCTTGGACTGGGGATTGGAAAGGATTTAGGGGGTCTTGGAGGTGCTGCACAGGGCTGTGACTGTCCTGAAGAGCTGATGGAAAAGGTGACCAAGGCACCTGTGTTGTGGCAGGGAGGTGGGCAGAGGTCAGTGCTGGTGGCTGGGCTTGAGTGTGGCATGTCCGGGGGTCTTCATGTGCAAGGTGGTACTACAAGGGTACTCCACCTACTTTGTGACCCAAACCCATGCCCAGCACAGGGCTTTGAAAGACTTTGTGAGAGTCTCAGAGGTGCTGTGTGGGCCTGGGACTGTCCTGAGGAGGTGACAGGGAGCTGATGGGGAAGGTGACAATAGCACTGGTCATGTGGCAGGGAGAGGTCGGTGATGGTGGTTGGGTTTGAATGTGGTGTGTCCTGGGTGCTTCATGGCCAAGGTCCTTCACCCACCTCTTGGCCCCAAACCATGCCTAGCACAGGGCTATTGCCAGGACGAGGTAGCCAGCGGGATGTTGAGTTCTGTCAGGGAGGGGACAGCCAGCTCCAGTGTCCCATTGCAGCCAGCATCCAGTTGCATTAGCTGCGGGGGACAGGGGCTGGATGCTCCTGGATGTCTTGAAAGAGTGGGCAGGCATGCACAAGAAACACCCTCACTTTGCCCATGCCAGTGAGACACACACACTTGTGTGTGCAAGGGCACCGAGGGGTGTGGTGTGCAGGGACACAAGTGTCACTGCCCCCAGAGTCTGACTTTCCATGCCTTTGGGCTTGACCGTTGGTAATATTCAGCATAAAGGCTCTTGCAGGGGCTGGGGGCTGGGAGAGCAGCATCTGAATCACTTTGCTTTTTCCCTGGCAGAGTTATTACTCATGAGGGGTAGAGGGAGCTGGGAGCCTTGCATGCAGAGCCTGGCTCGTGATTCAAATCACAACGTTGGCACACACGGTGTGATACCCACATCTTCTCCACCGAGGCATCCTGGCAAGCAGGAGGGGTAAAAAGGGGATACCCAGCACAACAATCCCTTTTCCCTGAGGAACCACAGGGCTTAATTCAGCTTTTTGCCTTGGGAAATGCTCCTGAGGATGGCAGATCTTTTTAGGTCAGCTGTGTTTTCCCCTAGGATGATGCTGGCTGGGAGGGACAGGGTCGGTGGCTGCAGTGCCATGGCAGCCAGGCCACCCCAGCTCTGTTTGGGGAAGTGACTGTCAAAGAAGGAAGAGGAACACAACAGCTCATTGGGGATGTGGCTCCCGTCAGCCCCTGGGGAAACCTCGCAGGGCTCGGTTGGCCTTTTCATTTCGGGGCGGTTTTCTGTGTTTAAAAATGGCTCCAAAGTAGTCATTTCAGTAGAACTCTGCTTCCCACAGGGAAAAACCCAGTGCTGGGGTGATGGGGGAGAGGCTTCTTCCCAGCTGTAACCAGCAGTCAGGCAGCTTAGCTGGTGCTGGGATGGATGAGGATGCGCAGGAAGACTGCGCAGGGGGAAGGAAGTGCTGCAGACTGAGCAGTATGGCTGTGAACCCTGCAGGCCATGACTGGGCCCAGCAAAGGGCCACATGAAGGCACAAGCAGAGATGGCCTTGGAGGGGGAAAGAAAAACAAACCAGACCTGGGTATTTTTGGAGTGTGAGTTATTTCATCTCAGGGAGAACTCAAAACCAGTGGCCTAAAAGTGTCCATGTTGCTCCTTGGACTGAAAAGTTGCCTGGTCATGCCCTGCCCCGAGGAAATTCATTTCCACAGAGGTTCCTCAGCATCTTGACCCTGTTAGTTGAGGTGAAAGAGCTCTGCCTGTGCCCTGCCCTTGTGCCTGCATAGCAGAGTCCTGATACCTGCTCTGCTTTGTTCCCAGCTGCTTACTCTGCCTCAGTCTGATGCAGATTTGATAGACTTCTGTCATTTAGGGGCATAAAAATGATCTGAAGGCTGGAACCCGTCTGCTGAGAGAATTGAGGTTGTTCAGTTTGGAGAAGAGAAGGCTCCAGTGAGACCTCTTTGTGGCCTTTTAGCACTTAAAGGGGCCTGTGAAACAGATGGGGACAGACTTCAATAGGGCTTCTTGTGATAGGACAAGGGGTGATGGTTTCAAACTAAAAGAGAGGAGATTCAGACTGGATAGAAAGAAGGAATTGTTGATGCTAAGAGTGGTGAGACCCTGGCTCAGGTTGCCCAGAGAGGTGGTAGATGCCTGGAGTCATTCCAGGTCAGGTTGGATGGGACTCTGAGCAACCTACTTTATCTGAACATGCCCCAGCTCACTGCAGGGGGGTGGAATAGATGACCTTTAAAGGTACCTTCCGTGATTCTAATCTATCGCCTCTACAGGATTGCTGCCACAGGCAAGAGCTTGCTACAGGTAGCCTGACCTCGATCTCATGTCCTGAGCTGGCTCCAGCAACTATTGCCTGGGGTGCTCTGCCTTGGAGCCTTGCACAGGCCATGCCATGCAACCAACCAGGCTGCAAACCAGCCACGCTGCACACCTGGGCAGACTGCAAACCAGCCACACTGCACACCTGGGCAGACTGCAAACCAGCCACGCTGCACACCTGGGCAGACTGCAAACCAGCCACGCTGCACACCTGGGCAGACTGCAAACCAGCCACGCTGCACANCTGAACCCCGGCCACACTGCCCCCCTGGGCAGCCTGCAAACCAGCCACACTGCACACCTGGGCAGACTGCAAACCAGCCACGCTGCACACCTGGGCAGACTGCAAACCAGCCACGCTGCACACCTGGGCAGACTGCAAACCAGCCACGCTGCACACCTGGGCAGACTGCAAACCAGCCACACTGCACACCTGGGCAGACTGCAAACCAACCACACTGCACACCTTGGCATGCTGCACACCCAGCCAGGTTGCAAACCAGCCACACTGCACACCTCGGCATGCTACACACCCAGCCAGGTTGCAAACTGGGCATGCTGCACACCTGGGCAGGCTGCAAACCAACCACACTGCACACCTAGCCAGGCTGCAAACCAGCCATGCTGCACACCCAGGCGTGCTGCACACTGCCACACCACACAGTCAACCATGCTGCATACCTGGGCATGCTGCACTGTGTCGCACTGCATGGCCAACTGTGCTGCACACCTTGCCACACTGCACCACACTGCACATTGCCATGTCACATGCCTTGTTGTGTGATATACCCTGCCATGCTACACACTCGGTTGCACCTCACACTGTGCCATGCTGCATGCCCTGCCATGCTGCAGACCTTGTCCTGTTGCACGCTGTGCCATGCTTTGTGCCCTGCCACATTGCACAGCTTGCCATGCTGCATGCTGTGCTGGGCTGCACACCCTGTCACACTGTACCCCCAGCTATGCTGCATGCTTTGCCATGCTGCATGCCCAGCCAGGCTGCACTCTGTGCCCTTTTGCACACCCTGCCATGCTGCATACCTTGCCACACCACACACTTCTCTGCCCTTGCCCTGCTCTGCCCCGTGCATCCTTTCCATAAGGAAAGAAAATAATCTCATCCTTTTCCAGGGCTCTGGAGACTTTTCCTTCCTCCCTCCAGCTGGAGCTTGCTGCATCCCAGGCAAGGGGGCTCCAAGCAGCAGAGGAGTCAGGCTTCAGGGCTAGGGGAGCTAATTGAGGTCTCTCTCCTCAGCAGGAAGAAAGAGAGGTAGAGGAGGAGGAATGGGGATTGCCTTTACCTCCTGCTGCTGCAGCCGGAGGCCACATACCTATATGTGTTGCCAGGATTTGGCCTGTCCCCGTGGGGCCCTGCAGGGGCTGGGAATTTCCACCTAGCAGAAACTGGGATGTTTTGCAGCCTGGTTTTATCTCCAAAGGTTGAAGCGAGAAGGGATTCCCAATGGGAACCCCCACCCAGCTCCATCCCCAAACCCTTCTCCTCCTCCAGTATGCTTGCTGGGAGTCACAGCGAAAACAGCTCAGAAATCACCCAGTTTGGGGGAGTTCCAGGGGAATAAACAGTGTGTTTTGACCTGAGCTGGTACATTTGGAGCTTGGACCAAGTGAGCAGAAAGTTGGAGACACTTCAGAGGCTCTTTTAGGTTTTTTTTTTCATGTTAAAAAATGGTATTTCAAGTCATTCTTTCCAAGAAAAAGGCTGAAAGCTTTTCAAAGGATAAAACACTTCTAGTTTGGTTTTGTGTAAGCCTGTAAGCTAGAAGTGATTGACGAGCAAAGAAATAAAAGGCTTAATTAAATGACAGCAATTAATTTCCCCCCTGGACTCAGCTCAGGTCCCTTGGGAATCATCAAGGGCTTTTCCAGGCTGCGGAGAAGCAGCTGGAGCTTGAAATTCACACTTGGTGCAGGGGAAGGATGCAGGATGAGAACTGGATGAAAACCTGGCACCCTCCTAGGATATTTCTGCCTGAAAAACTACAACCTAGCCAGGAGTTTTCATACAACCATGGAATGGTTTGAGTGGGAAGGGACCTTTAAAAGTTACCTAGTCCAACTCCCTCTTCAGTGAGCTGGGACATCTCAGGTGCCCATCCCTGGAAGAATTCCAGGTCAGGTTGGGTGGAGCTAGTTGGAGATGAGCCTGCTCACTGAAGCAGAGTTGGACTAGATGACCTTTAAAGTGCCTTTCCTGTCAAAACTGTTCTGTCATTCAGTGTTTCTATGCTCTTCAGGTAGATCAGGTTACTCAGAACCCTGTCCTACATGACCTGGAATGTTTTCAGGGATGGAGCATCCACCACCTCTCTGGGCAACCTGGGACATCATCCTCCACACAAACAATTTCTTCTGTGTAGTCTGAATCTCTCTTCTATTTAGTTTAAGGTTCTGTCACAAGAGGCTCTAATAGAAGTCTATCCCAAAGAGTCTGGGAAGAGATGAGTCTTCTTCAGGAAACTCAGTGGAATTGGTGTAAGTGCACCCAGAAAAGGGTACCCTGCTTGCAGCAGGGACTCCGGCAGGTACCTTGGAATGGTGGTGCCAGCCACATCCTGCAGCCAGTGTCCAGTGCCAGCTCCCTCAAGCCTCACACAGAGAATCATGGAGTAGTTTTAGTTGGG